>APFE030866584.1:0-16669 GCA_000404065.3 Pinus taeda
AAAACAAAAGGGCAAACAATTGTTCTATTTGACAAAATAAATCTTATAATTGTTCATCTAGTTAGCTCCAGAGTATACTTATCTATCTATCGCTAATGTTCATGTTGTCCGCACGATACATACCTTAATCTTCTTGTTTTTCCTCCCAATTGTGAGACTTGTTGTTCCAACCTCGCTATTTAGCCTGTGTCTCTCCCCGAGCTATCCTCTCACAAGATTTCTCCTTAAGACATAGTATTGAATAATAACAGCTATCTGGTCTTAGCGAGACTTAGCTCCTTCAACTTGTTTGTCATTCTAGTAGATTTGACATGTTTTTTGAATTAAAATCTTTCTTTGATCTTAGATATGCCTATCCACTTGATACCCCTCTTGGGACTAAATCTCCAAGGAAGTAGTTAAGGTTGGGTAACCAGCTAACCTAACTACTTGACATATGAGAAATGTAGAACTGTCACATTTTGGCATTTCACTCTCTATGTAACTTTAATCAAAACAATTACTGCTATCATTCTGACATTTCACTTTCCATGAAACTTTTAATAAAAAATAATTAATTATATAAACTTTAATAGTATTCACTTTGTTCAAATGCGGTAAATAAATATTTACATTCACTAGGGACATCACATTGAGCGTTGTATTTTAAATAATAATATTAGTATTTTAGTATGTAGATTTTTACAGTTAAAATTATGATGAAAATTTATGGAATATGAGAAAAAACATTAATAAGATACATATAAACTCTACATATTTTGATAGACCCAAGAGATAATTCAATTCGTAGGGCTCTCATTGCTAAATACCTTGATTCCTTTGGAATTAGGCCCAACCAAAAGCCCAATATATTATACGGCCTTTGATGAAAGATATACCAAAACAATGATTTATCTATACATATGATATATGGAATATGGATAAAATTCGTACAAGTCTAGAGACAAGATTAATGATATTTAGATAGGGAGAATTACTGCCTCAACGAATACCAAAAAAATGATTTATCTATGCATATGATATATGGAATATGGATAAAATTCGTTTAATTCTAGAGACAAGATGAATGATATTTGGATCTAGAAGATCTTCTTCTAGATACCAAAAAAATGATTTATCTATGCATATGATATATGGATAAAATTCGTTTAATTCTAGAGACATGATGAATGATATTTGGATCTAGAAGATCGCTTATAATACCCAAGCACTTCTTTGAATATGTTCATGGTCCTTGGTTCAAAGTTTCATTGGCTAACTAATGAGCTCCGTGATTGATGACTTTTCATTAAAAAACAAAATGAACTACTTTAAGAAGAAGTGGTGAACTCTCTCAATGTATAAAGTTGTTTATCTTTGAAAAAAATTGTATAAAGTTGTCTATAAATTATTTGAAATTTTGATGAGTTAGATATGTTGTGTTTCATTAGTATAGATTTTAATCTATTTTTATTTGAAAGAAAATTTTGGAACGATAAGTAACACTTTTCAAAATGCTACAAGCTAGTAAAGAGAGCTTTGAATGCTTTCTTAATGTGTACTATTGTAATTTTGTTTTTATAGAAAATTTTGGAACAATAAGTAACACTTTTCAGAAGTGCTACAAGTTGAGAGTTTTGCATGCTCTTTCAATTTGTACTATTGTAATTTTGTTTTTATAAACAAGCCTAATCCATCTTAACTCATCTACTAAGTGTGAAGAGGAATAAAATCTCTTTTCACTCTAGAACAGGTTTTCATCTAAAGAGATTTGAACCCTTTGGGCACTTGGGAGAGTTAAGATGGATATAAACTAATTTTCCTCTTTAAATAAGCTATATTCCACCTAAATACCATGGGTGAATACCAAGAGTTCTCATAAACGGAGCCCAAAAACCACAAATCAAAATAAAAATAATAATAACAATAACGTAGAATTTTTATTTTTATTATTTTAAATTGAAGTTATTTTTATTTTAACATAGGGTTATTTTTATTTTATTTTGACTGAGTCAAAATAGTTACATGACATTACAACATCTCTACCATATTGGGCTAGAAAGTGCCTCTAGGTGCAATAAGCGCCAAGAGAGATCAAATCTCTTTTCACTTTAAAAGATTTTGCATCTCGAGGGATTTAATCTTTCTCGGCACTTGGTAAATTCAGAGTTAAGATTGATATAGGTTGTTTTAATCCCGCCCTTTAAATAGGCTATATTCCACATGAATACCATGAGTTCCCATAAACCTGGAGCTCAAAAACCACCTGCAACTTGACCAAGTCAAGTTTACCTTAACTGCCAAACAAAAATGAATAAAAATGCTAATAACATGGAATTTTTATTTTTATTAATTAAATTTGAAGTTATTTTTTATTTTAACTTAGGTTTAATTTTATTGTAGTTAAAATGTTTTAAGTCATTACAATATGACTACTATATTGAGCTTGAGAATGCCTCTCGACCCAATAAAATTACTATTTTTTTTTCCTTATGAAAAAATGATAATATTTAATTTTTATGGTTTTCTTTATTGATTATCAATAATGTATGAAACTCATTTTTTCCATTAAATTTTCATTTGTTGCAATGTGATCATGTTGTAATGGCTTACAACATTTAAGTAAAATTTTAAACAACTATGGATGCTGATCATTACAACATTTAAGTAAAATTTTAAATAACTATGGATGTTGATTCAACATGGAGATAAAATGGAAGGTGATTGGGATCTATGTTTATTTCCACATTTGGACCATTCATATAGTTTGATGTCTCCTAATCTTTTAGAGGACTAAACAAAGTTTTATTTTAACTAATAGAAGAAATGGTTTTCTTCCAATTAATTTTTGACCATTTCTTCCAATTAATTTTAACTAAAATTCAAAGGAGATTTATAAAAATTTTGAATTTAAGTTGTTTATTCTCCAAAATTTGTGTGTCCCATGTTTTTTTAGAGCATTGAATCCAATTACAAATTCAAAGTGTAATTTAAACATAAAAAAAAACACAATCTTGCTTGAAATAATATCACCAAATCTTAATTTAAAAAACCATTTTATCTATTAATTTGACTATACCTTAAACATATTACACACTTTTGATAAATTAAACTTTAATGAGTTAAATATCATCACCACTCTTAACCAACTAATCAGTGAAATCTCTAATAATTATAAAAAACGAACCATCTCAAAATTCAACCCTCTCAAAATATTCAACGTATTAGTAACATAAATCCAATATAATTTAAAATTTTAATAATGCTCAAAACCAACACTCTCAAAATATTCAATTCATTGAACTGGTTAGTAACATAAATCCAATATAATTTAATTAATAATTTTTTTATTTTTTTAAAATCCAAAGTGAATGAAAATATTAAAAACATTTTTTTATGTATAATGAATTAATTTAAATCCAGGAATGAAAATATTTAAACATTTTTTTAATGTATAATAAAATCAATCTTTTATATTATATATTATGGTATGTACAAAAAAAAAAAGTATTTGTGGCTATTTTGTATGCATTGAAAGACTATCTACAATTTAGTACGAGGAGATCTTGTAGTGGCAGTATTAGAATCATGAGAATTAAATTTAAATTAAATTAAAAAAATATGTCTATTTCATTATAGGAAGATGTTGTAGTAAAGCATTATATGAAATAATAATAATAATTGCCTCATTAAACATAGTAATAAAAATAATAAGTCATTGAATTCAATTTATTGTGTTGCTAGACACAACCTAGTATAGGGGTAGATGTAATGCTTAATATTTAACATTTATATGTAGCTCAATTAAAAAATAAAAAAATAAAAAATTAAAAGTAATATAGCCTGTAAACATTTAGATCTGACTCAATTAATAAATAAAAAGTTAAAAGTAAAAAAAATAATAAAATTCATTTTTTTATTATTATAGTAGTTTTTACATTTGTTAATGCTAAATTAACAAGGCATCATACACTAGCATTTCCTGCGGCTTAGTTTAATTATTGAACTTTGAAAAGTATAAACTAACTGTCACATTTGAATAAGGGTTACATTGTAGATACTTTCACTTAGTTTAAATATATTTAAGTTAGAGTAAAAAAACAATCAAGACATACATTGGAATCAAAATCCTAAAATCATATTTTCAACCTGAAAATGTATCTACTTTATTATAACAAAATATATTAGAAAGCTGTAAAAATATATTGTTATCTTCCATTGGAAATCTGGCAATGAAAATATATATAAAAGGCATGTGAATCTTTAAGCAGTTGTCTATAATGAGACTTTTTGAAAGCTTTTCTGGTGGGTTTTTCCGGTCAAAATTCGGCAGCAATTTATTGGAATCGCAAGTTTGATAGCTAGTTTCTGCACAATCAAAGCGTCACAGGGGTTTTTCAGGGCGCTGAATCCAAATATGCAGTTAAAAAACCATTTTAACTGCAAAAAATCAATATTTAACCTCAATTTCTTCCGCCGGATTCCATCACTGGAATCTCAAAAAGTCGCATTATAGACAACTCCAATCTTTAATGCCTAAAGATTGTGAACAACTTTAAAATGCATGCACACGCCACTAACAACACATTGCCCTTTGCTATGGAGGATCAAGCTCTAGAGAGGGCATTTTCCTTATGAAAAGGCTCCTTGGCCTTACTTGCAAATTTTAAAATGAACAACCATAGAACTTCCAAAGTGTTTGATTTGAAAACTTCAACACTTCTCGAAACAAGGAATAGATTATAACCTGACAAATTCAAAGAAAAAATCATAGACTTTTCAACACGAAATGCACCCGAACCATACATGGAAAAATTCGCTAAAATAATTACTCCCTGTATTTGATTTGAAGGCTCGACACTTCTCGGAACATGAAATAATGTTCGGTCTTACATCCACCATTATACATGACCAAAAAAGTGTAATTGTATTAATAAAAAATAGCCATAGCAGGGTCCAAGATTGATTGATTTAGATAAAGGAAGATATGATAGTTCTCATGTAGGGTTCTTTATGCTCTTCATTATAAAAAATGGTTACATTTTCTTTGCACAGGAAAAAGCATCTTTAAAATATCATTATCGCTAACAATTTTTTATCCAAAATCTGGAACGGTCGCATTAAAAAGGAGTTGTGTGGGGGTCGTTCATGGTTGTATGTTTCGTTGTAACTACTCCATATGTAGTCAATTCCATAAACTTGATGTATAAAACTGTGGATATATTGTCAGAGATACATTCCTTAATGTTATCGTAAATACTTTGTGTGGTCTCTGCGTTTTATTTACTTATATACTCTAAAAATTGAAGGGCTTTATACCTCTATAATATTATTTCTGTCGATGCAAAACAGACCACACAATTTTTTTCCCAGGGAAAAATGTGTGGCTGGAGAGTGGATCAGCGGATGTGATAAAGTGACAACATTAATTTGCAACCATAAACTGACTATTTAAATGAATAAAAAGTATATGCAGCAAGGAATTTCTGAAATAATAAAGATGTTGCTTATGCAGTACTTGCTTGTTCATGGTAAATTAGCAGTTCATTGAAAACTATTTCTTTTTCATGAGATTCTTATGTTCGTTTTGTATGATGAAACAGTTTGGTCGGTCATAGAATACTGTTATTGCATTTCTTTGGTCGAACAATGTCTGAGATGAGCACATTGGATCGAGGTCACAGTGTCTTTACAACTCAATATTTGATGAGCACATTCGAGGTCACGGTATCTTTCCAGCTCAATATTTTAGGCACAGTTAAAATGCTTAAAGGATCACATCCAAGATCTGATATATATTTTTTCGAGTAGACAAACTTAATCATTTCCTTTCATTTTCCAGATCTCGAGTATATCATTGACCTTTCGTACTAGCTTAATAATAAATAAATCACATGGATACTTCGATCCACAGGTCACTTGATAATTCGTTTAAATGAATGGAATTTTATTGTAAATTCTTTACAGAGATTGGTACATGCAAACTACTAGTTACTGCAAAATAATTGCTTCACTAGGTTGAAAAACAAAGCAAAGGAGCATGACATAAACTATGATAAACATATACATACCCGACGTCTAAAACACTGTGGAGGATCGCGATTTGTGGCGCTTGCTGTGGGATATGACGTGGACAACATGGGACTGAATTGCACAAACACAAAGTACTGCATCTTTGCATAAAGATTTGGAAGAATGTACCCTGATATTAGATAAAATAGCACACAGTAGAAAAATTCTATTATTATGCATCAAGGAAATTACACACATATTTATACAAGCAAAAGTTTCAAGATAATTAGAGGTATAGTAGTGTGGTTGAGAGATTCTCTCAACCACATACTAAATTAGGAGAAACTATATTCTAGCTAATTCCTATTATGTAGGAACAAACTCCTCAAATAGAAAATTACAACCATAGACAAGTAGGAATTAATTATTTCTAACTCCCTCCCTTAATGACTACTTGTCATGCTAGTGATTCACAAAGTCTGGTTGTGGTCAAACATAACAAAGAATATGTCGACGTCCATATAAAAGAGCAACCATCCACCGGAATGTATGGGTACCAATCGCTGCAACTGCTAGTCTTGTAGGATGTCTTTTGCATACATGATTCTGTCAACCATTATCACTGCATATATGTACCTACTAATCCACCACCACCGGGCGAATTGCATGTGCAGAACTTCCAAAAACAAAAACAAAGAGAGATTAGTGCCTTTCTAAGCCACCTATTCATGTCCAAATAACAATCACAAACAGTGGCGCTGATTGCGCCTTTCGACGCCACTGTCGGATAGAAAAGTGCACCGACCCTCTTGTGCTCAAACACACCAATATCTGAGACCGTGAGCCAGGTGTTACTGCGGTCCACCTGCGCCTACGAGCACAAAGCTTCCGTGTACACGTTAGCCACTCAGGGAATATGCCACCACCGGGTAAGTCCGATCTGCCACCATCAGGCAAATCCGGAACTTAAATGTGCCACATCTGGGCAAATCTAATCTGCCACCATCGGGCAAATCCGGAACTTAAATGTGCCACCTCCGGGCAAATCCTGTAGCCACTAAGACTCTATAGATGGTTTCTGGCTCACCACCAACCATCACTTTACTAGTGACAAAAGATAGTTTCAGGCTGACCATAAACCATTACAAAGTGGTTTTAAGATCACCACGAACTTTCAGATGCCTTTAAAATTTTTTTACATTTCATTCCACATTTTGGAGTTTCTGGGTACATACAATGACCATTACAACAATTGGACTTGCTTATAACATGCTAGGGAGTCTATTCCACAAACCACACTAACTCAAACAAACATCTACTTTGTTGTTCACCATAAACGTTGTCGTTGCTTCTTTACCTCATTTGTTCATTGTTCACATCTTGGGCATCTTTGTCAAATAAATTCTTGGAACTCCATGCTTATCCTGTCATTTGTTAGAGTCATGAATTCTAACGAAACAACTTTCCCTACATTGAGTTAGCTAGGCTCAATAAGGTTCAATAATATTTAAACATGATTCCAAGAAACTAAATAAAACATAAATTCTTCAGGTTTAATTTTTCTATCTCTGCCCATAGATGATTTTTTTCCAAACATACCAGCAGCAATTTTTCACCAACAATGCCTGTGAGCGGTCTATTGATAAAGAATCGGATTGACGACTTTTAACTTGGACTCAATGCAGTGCATTCAAACACTGATGATCCAGACATAGGCACACAACCATACCAAGAGAACACAATTTTCCCTTCAAAAAATAATAATCCAGGACTCCATGGTCCAATCCTCCGTCACATTTCAGTATCCAATTCTCCCGGCATCGCAACATAATGCCACTTCCCCGACTCACAGTATCAAGGCTAGTCATTGTTTTCAAGCATACTGCCTCATGCTCGCTAACAATCTGTAACACGATCTCGATCCACAACATTACTATGTTTCTCGCACAGTCAATTCTTTACACACTGCTCCATGCTGCTCTTTAATAATTTCACGAATAAAATAGCACACAGCAGAAAAATTCTATTATTATGCATCAAGGAAATTACACACATATTTATACAAGCAAAAGTCTCAAGATAATAATTCTATCTTAGACATATAGTAGTGTGGTTGAGAGATTCTCTCAACCACACACTAAACTAGAAGAAACTATATTATAGCGAATTCCTATTATGTAGGAACAAACTCCTCAAATAGAGAATTACAACCATAAACAAGTAGGAATTAATTATTTCTAACTACATTTACAAAACCCATTCCAAAATAAGCCCTTTGTGTCAAAAACCCTCTGTGCCATCGTCACACCATGCCTCCTAAACATCATGCACAACAACTTGCTCGACTATGTTACAAACCAAAATCTTTTCACGAGCTTATCCTGCATTCATTTGCAAAAGAATGGGGCTTATGGGCAATTATCCCACGAGCATGGAGCAAACAAAGTGCCTTAGAGGATATGAAAATGGTGTCAATAAATGGGAATAGGAACCCTAATCACCTTTTATCTCTTTATCGTTGATGAGGGTTAATGCCAGCGTTGTCTTTCCAAGACCCCCCATACCTTGCACACCAACAACAAACACCTCACTCTGGAGCAGTGTCCTCTTCAAATTCCAATTTTTTTATCCAACCCCACTGCAAAATTCGACACTCCTAACCCATTATAATTACAATAAACTTCGACAAAAGCACCCTCAAACATATTATATGCGCTCATTTGTTGAAGCATCATCGCATTTTGCTGTGGATCATTCGTAAGCTTGGACACGTGTTTGAAGATGGTTTCATTCATCTTTGTCTCATCCATTGACCCCAACTCATACTGTAGGCGAAGATTCGTCATCTCTGCTATGAGATTCTTCACCTCAAGGAAGATGTTGATGGGCATTTGGTACCGTAGGAAATCAAAGATCTCCTTTTCCGACTGCCGATTTGAAATCCATATCTGAGGCTACGAAACAATTTGAAATAACTAGTATTTTCCCACTTCTTCAGCAATTCTTCGCCCCTCATGAGGGTCTTCAGGAACTTTTTATAAGTGAGATTTTGCTCATTTTTGGGCTTTCGCAGATTCGACAAACACAATAACTGAAATTCCTCTTTAAGGCTTGTGAGTAGCTTATCCATTCTACTCCATGCGTTCTTGCAAATAGCACTTTCCATGATAAAATAGTAAGGAAAATGGGATAAAGATGCTTATCTTTGACAATCACAATGGCTTCTTCAGTGGCTAATTTTTCACCCTTCAATATCAACAGTCTATATCCCTCCAATATCTACTTCTGTTCTTCTTTCGAACTGGTAGCACGATCAATGCTTGAACAACTATCTATCTTAGTTCATGACAAACGAATGAAACCTGGGTAGAAGCATTCAGATGATCCTTGCGGTAACGCTTATACTGCCATTGGTTCTGGGCATTCACAGAAGTCTATAGTTTTCTTAATTCATCGTACATTCCTGTTTATGTAGTCTCTAGGACTGAATTGCACAAACACAAACTATTGCATCTTTGCATAAAGCTTTGGAAGCATGTACCTGATATTTACAAAACCCATTCCAAAATTAGCCCTCTGTGTCAAAAAACCTCCGTGCCATCTTAACGCACGCCTCCTGAACATCACGCACAACAGCTTGCTCGACTATGTCACCATCAAAAAATCTTTTCACGGCCTTATACTGCTTTCATTTGCAATCAATTATTCCCATGTTATTGGGCATATTGCATAGCAAATAAAAGAGCACAAAGAAGAGAATAAAATGAAATACTTTGGGAGTGAATTTGCCGCAATTGGAACTTAACATGGCCGCACCTACTGCTTGTTCGGCCTCCATTCTCTTTTTTAGCAGACCCTTCACATGTCTGCAACCTCGATGCTTTATTTTGAATGGAAAGAGAAGGGTAAGAGCATAAAAAATGTACCAAGTTGAGGTTTGTGTATAGTGAAAGCTGCAATCCGTATCTCCTCCTCCTCCCCCTCGACAGCACCGTGAAATACAAAACCAGGAAATAGAAGTTGATATCCGATCGGTTTTGACTCTTGATTGAGCCTGGGGTTAGGGTATGGGAAAATCGAGGTTCTAACGTCAACTACTGTGACAGGGACATCAACATAATTATTATTAATGAATGCTCTTCACATTTTGGTGTCAGACAAAGCTCAGTATTGAGGAGACTGACGCAACCCTAATGTTAAGAGGCAAAAGCACACAGGCACAAAATACGCATAGTATAAAATATCAATATAGTACATCATCAGCTCATTAGTGACACAGATAATGATGGTGGAATAAGACCCCCATCTTTTCCACCAATCAGAATAAAATAAAAAAGATTAAAAATAAATAAAAATATTTATTTTTTTAAAGTTTGACATTATAGATTATTGTATTAATTTTTGGTCTACCAAAAATTATTAAAAGGTTAACGCATTTATGAATATGTTATACCCTACGCCTCAAGGATAGTAATGGTTGATAGACAAATCATCCTATAATCTTTCTTTGGTAGTAATTAATAAATTGAGATGTGAAGTGGATAAGTAAATTGCTTGCTCAAGCAGAAGAACTTGCATAAATTTTGGTGGGTACTACACATTTACAATTTTACTCCTACATAAGTGAAAAAGAAAACATAAATTTTGGTGGGTACTACACATTTACAATTTTACTCCTACATAAGTGAAAAAGAAAACATAAATAATGGTGGGAAGTGACCCCTGTAAGTATGTTTTTTACATCTTATTTGCATGAATATTGTAACCATATCCATAATTTATGGCATAAAATATGTAAGGCAATTATCCACATGGCATTATATTCTGCGAAGGCCATAATAAGACCTTCAAGTTATAGTCCAATCAAATGTTTGAAAATTATTTTTTTAATAATATTGAAAAATAAGTCAAGTCCCACTAGCACAACTAGTGGAGGATGAGCCTCATTAGCAAAGCGACCCAGGATCAAACCTCATGGAGACATGCTAAAAATTCCAGTTAACTTAGGGTTGGTGTGGCCCAGGTTGGGTGCGATTCCCGAGTGACTTTGATGGATTAGATGCCCATGGATTGCAGCTCCTCAAGCCACAGGTCAACCCTAGAGGATCACAAACAACTTGACAAAACAAATGTATATTGGACTTTTTTTTCTTCGAAGTTAAACATTATAATTTGCATTAGTTAATGCTAAATTGATATTGATAGCTTGTTAGAGTTATGCTTTGACATAAACTTATAATGATTCCATAACCATATTTAAATTTAATTAATAAACACATAAAAACTTAATACTTCCAATAAACTGACATAAACTTACAACGTAACAAGTTTATTAACCATAGATATCCACCCCCACTTTACCATGGATATTATTAACTTGTAAATAGGTTTTGTTACAATACCATGGCATTCCAGTGCATGATGCAGCTGGGTGCTCCAGTCTGGTTGAATCAATTCTAAAGGATCCTCCGGTATTATGAAGATTGCTGCCTTAACCTCCTGCAACACTTTGTCGATGCTTTCGAACCCATCCTCAAAGCTAGAGGTCATCAAAAGCCCTTCTCTTAAGATTTCCCACTTTGCCGTACTGTGGCAGAGCTCTGTTTCTGGGTACCAGTTCATAGGAATGATGTCGAAAGTGTGACAAAAAATATGTACGCACTCTGGCTGCGGCTTTGTTCCATAAACCTTAGTCCATTTTGCTAAATGATCACGCAGATTATTTCTTCCATCATATTTTCAAGTGAGTCGAATTTTCAGGCGACCAAACCATAATATCATTATTCTTCTATACTTGCGCCATTCATCAAAACTATCTTTATGCATACCCCACCACCGTGTAGCCATAGCACTAAATCCAGCGCTTGGAAGAGATGCTTCTTAGGTACTTCCATTTCAAATGCATCCACAATTTATCTACATCACTCTAAACATCATAATAAGGTAAATTTCTTACCTCTGATGATAGACAATGCAACGATTTAGTCATCATATTACAGTGCAGTGTAGATACTTAGTGCAATCTATTTTGTCAATGCTCCAACTCTTCATGAATCTGATGTACAAGAGCTTTCGGTCCCATGCAATTCGTCCATCAGCTGTTGGATTGACCCAGTCTTGATCTCACGCTATTATCTTAGATATTTGATCCAAATCATCATCGTTTTCTTCATAATCGTGGATTGTTCAGTATAGCATGGTCCTTCTGCAGGGTCCAATGGTACTACTATGTAGAGCAATTTTCTTTCAAACGACATAGTCCTCTTCTTCAAATTGACAACCCCATTCATGTCGTTATCCTAATCAATTCCCAGGAGCACAGGGTATAGATTGCTGTCATCGACAATCTCTATTACTTTGAAATCGGACAACGTGCTCAGACCTTCTATATCTACGGTCACTCCATGCAATCTCCCCATAGGGATAATATTTTGTTGATTTTCCATTCTCAATTGAATTGGAGACCACTGCAGTGCAGGTTTCCCCATTCTTTCCCATGTCTGTTTAGGAAAAATATTCGCATCTGACCCCAGATCCAAAATAAATTGATCCATCTCATAGTCTCCTATTTGCGTGGTAAGCCTCATCTGGCACCCTGTTCTTTTCTTATGTTTGCCTATCTTTTTGACCGCGCAGTGTCCTCCAGGAGTACCTTCCTTACTAGCACACTTATTTATCAATTCTTGTAGCCCTTTCACGGCCTTGCTGTCCCGTAACAACTTCATACAAGTCTCCAAGAAAGTGGTGAGCATGGAGGGTTCAACCTCTTCAGATAGCTTGTCTTGACTTCCTGAGGTAGAGGCCTTAACATAACTTTTCTTTGCTTCCATGAACGTTTCCTTAGCGCGCTCCAGATGAAACCTGACATCCTTTTCTGGAGCCTTGCGAACCCACTCACTTTCTTTAGGTTGCTTTGCTTTATCATCACCAGTCATTATTCCACTTCATAGCACAATATTGACATTGGGATCCTCTTCGCGGGGCTTAGCCCTCATCATTTGTAAATTCTGCGTAGGCTACTAAGGCTGTGCCTTCTTCTCCTGCATATTAGCTATTAGTATAGGGCATTTTTCTATCGCGTGGTCAAACTGAGTACAATATTGACATGATGGGCGTGTCTATCTTGTACACTCCCGCACTTAGTGTGTGACACTTCGTAATTATAACAAATAATTTTCCCTCAACCTATACTAGGTCCTCCTCCTCCTCGGCCTCGTCCGCGCCCCTAATATCCTCCGGGAACTCCCCCAATGCCTTGATCCGGAGGCCAAGTTTCTGTTTGCATTCAATACATGGGCATTCTTTCCATCATTAATTCATAGCTATGACAGTTACGCTCATCGTGGCCCACCGATTTACAGAAATTGTAGAATAACTGTTGCAACATCTGTACAAATCTTTGCAGCAAGTGACAATTGTTCGTTACATGTTTTCTAGCTGCCTGACAGATAGCACACCACAACACGGGCCCTGTAGTTGGTACTGCAGCTGCCTCCTGCCTTTGAGGCATTGGCCCTCCCCCTGTAGCACAGACTAAAGTCTCACCCGAAGCAGTATGGGGGGATGCTAGAACCAAGTTTCTGCACCTAGAGATCAACATGATGTCGTTTTATGCCCTAAATCTGCCTTCTCGCAGATCGATAAGCCTTGAATGATTATCAATATAACTTCCTTGAATCAGCCTCGAGACCTACGCGAAGATCTACAACTGGATTTTGCGTACCCTGAACAAGCTAATCAGCCACATACGCACATCCAAGGCTATTCTTAACCCAACAATTATTCAGTCCTGCTTAAGTGTTGGATAACTTTAACATATAATAGTATAATCTTCGCGTAAACAATTAATGTCAATTACATTCATATAACAATATAAACCATGTAAAATCACACATCAATACAATGTTATTTATCACATCATAAAGCACATTCATACATAACAAAAGTAAATGGGTAAACACATGAATTTTAGTAATAATCTTCTTTATTGATAATAAGTTCAGCTTACAGTTTGAAGACTTCCCTGCGCACTCAACTGCAGGGGTCCGTGCACTCAGTTGCAGACTCTACTCTAGGCTTCTGCGCACACAGCTGCAGAGCCTTCCTTTTTCCCTAAGAATTCTATGGTCTTTCCTTCTATTGACCCATTACATTCATCTTCATCTTCTTCTCTATCCTTAGACATCTCGAAGACACACTTATTTATACAATCTCATGGTCCGCAGATCATGGGTAGTTCTACAAAAATCCGACTTAACTTACATAAAAGAGGGTAAAAACACTTTTTTACTCTTTAATTATCTACATGTTCTGTGATCACAATTTGCGGAGACTTTACATTTTGTACATCAAAACTTGGGCTTTTGTCCCAAAACTTGGGATTTTGCCCCAAAACTTGACCCCGGGACCCCATCCCAACATTTCCACCACACGAAAGGGAAAATGAGTGAGCCCCTTAGAAGCCTGTAATAGTATGCAGCTTGAAAGGAACACATGGGCATAAATGACATCACAAGCTATTATGCGAAATAGTTCACAAGTTAATAGTGATGAATTAAACAACAACACACATTCAACAAGATTCGTATCAATGCAAATGAAATATCTCATAAGCATAAGCATAAGTTATATAAAATACATTTCTAACATAACAAGAATAGTCCCACTGTATTTACAACATATGCATGAAAATGTGCTGACTTTGATCTTTTATTAAGTGAAAGTTCCAATCATACATATACCATTGATGAAAACTAGGACTAATAGTGGAACTTGAAGTCAACATCACCTGCTCCTCCAAAGAAATATACTCCCTCTATGCTACAGAGAAGCCAAGGCTCTCACAAAACTCTGAAGCGCCTGATTCTGAGCCTAAGCCTAGCAAAAAGCTTGGCTCCCCCAAAATCCCTTTACATGAGTTATGAGGTTATATTTATAACAAGAGGGAGTTAATATTCAACTCCCCTTTGTGAATCTTGGACTTCCCTCATGACTCTTAAGCTTCTTTACAAAATAACCTTTCAATTACATCATGACTCTTCACATTCCACAATTGAAACTTGGAATTTCATTTACAAATTAATTGAAAATAATATTATAATACACTCGTACCCATATAGGAAAAAAATTGGTAGAGCAAACTACACAACCTAATAAGGAAAAACACTATCATACTTTATTTTGGGAAAACTCAAGCTCAACAAATTCCACTTGATGTCTTTCGGTCATGTATCGATGCCAAGCTTGGTACTGTGCAATAACATCCCAAAACTGTGCAATGGTGTCTGGATGGAAGCTGACTCTAGCCTCCATAACATCCGGGTACAATGATTTGGAACCAGTTTGAACTTCCTTCTGGAGCAAGAGCAACATTTTGTTCACTTGGACATGACCATCGATGTACTTCTGCATGTTCTATCTGTTCAACTCCAAATATTCCTTGGTGGCAATCTGTCTAAGCTGCTCCAAGTATTCTTCGATCTTCTTCCTGAATTGGTTCACCAAGAAATACAGATTGTTGTATAACCTTGCATACGAGTCCTAAATTCTACCAATGAAAGAAGAAAGTTGTTTTTTTGTCTAGATCAACATCCAAACTCTTGCTTTCTCCATCTCTACCTGTTTCTTTGTTTTCTTTCCCAAGTCAAGCAGTGCCTCTTTGTATCGCATTGACCATTCATGCACAATAATGATGACAACTTGTAGATTGCTGAGAGTTTTTACAAAGTCTCCACATTTCTATTGCAAGCCATGCAAGTGGAAAACAACCTTATGCATGGTAACAAGCTCCTCATAGAGGTTCCACATGGTCTCTCCAAGTGTCAATACTTCGCCAAGTAAGGCTTACTTCAGCTCCTACAGATGGACCAGTACGGAAACTGCATTTTGAGTTGCTACGCGAAGCTATTCCACCTCTTTCCTAACAACCTCCAAGTTTCTTGCCAGTTGTTTATTCTTAGCCATCAAATACTCAGTGTTTGGCATTGCTGCATGTGTGAAGTCCAAGTTGGTTGCGATAATTGGGATTCTTCTAGATGTTCACCACAATTACCATTTCTCTAATAAATTCATGATATGTGTGGTCATCTAGAAAATGATTCTCACACGCTTGTACAATATTCCTCTAATTTTCATCATACAAAAAATTTGTACATGTCCATGACCCGATCGTCATTAAGAGGAACAACTTCCTATTCCTTGCCTAGAGCTAAATCTACTACTGGAGGTGGTGGAGACTGAACAATGACTTGGTTTGTACTTGGCATCAAGTCAACATATTGATTCTGAGGCTTTGGTTCCTCCTCCATGTTTACGATCTCTATCAACTCTTCAATCTGCTGAGTAAGATTTGTGTCCTACATCTGTCTGCTCCCCTCTGCTGGTTGGTTTTTTTTCTTTCTCTTCAACTTGTTTCTGCATTGTTTCTTATGATATTGCACTTCACCTCCATTATTTGTCCTGATTCTACTTCTCTTCTTGTTCCTACTCCTTATTTTCTTCCTCTAATATCCTATGGCCTTCCGTCTTTCTCTGTTATGAAACCAGCTCAAGAAAATATAGAAAAGATAGATCAACACCTTAGAATTCAACCTCTTTGAGGGGGCAACCTCCTTTGCATTACATAAATGAACAATTCTTGGATGATTGAAATGAAAAAAACTCCTTTCTATATATAGGA
>APFE030866594.1:0-15374 GCA_000404065.3 Pinus taeda
TGTTCTATCTGCACTTTACTTTATATATATGTGATTGCTAATCTATGGAATATAATAAGAAAAAGAAGTAAACTGTTACAAGCATAGAACATACCATAACTTAACAGATTGGAATTTCATGATCATCCAAGCCCATATCTATTGGGATGGGTAAATAAGGATACAAATTTGAAGGTAACAAAACAGTGAAAATTAGATTTTCCATCAATGCTAATTTTATTGATGAAGTAGACCTAAAGTAGCTCCCCTTGATGTATGTGGATTCATGTTTGGAAGTCCCTACACATATGATACAAAGGCTTATTCAGTTGAATGCAAGCATGTTGCTTGTGATACACAGACTGAGAGACTTCAAGGAATTTCCTTGACTTTGTCGAGCTTTCCTTGGATCTATGCACGAATCGAAGCATACCCACCATGCAAACGAAGCCCTCATAACCTGTTAATTAACTTACAATCTAAAATAAGGCAAAAAACCATTAAATTTATAAACATATTAGATAAATGAAATCACATACTATATCATATTAGCTAAAGGAATCCAGGCATCCATGCACCTGACTACTTCATACTCTCATGACAGAGTTTGCAGCCTCCAACAAGGCCATGAAGCATGATATTTGGAACATGCTACATTATAGAGATCACACACCAAACAAGTTAGTTGAAGCATCTTAAGCAACCATGCATATTCATGCATGTAACTTTGTAAATCATGAGAACATTCGCAAACACAAAGATCCATAAGTTAAATCAAGACCATGAAGTCATATAAAGCAAAGAACTCACAATGATAAAATAAAGATCTCAAAAATCCTGCGATGGAGTTATTCCATGCAGTAAGCACATAAATTTCACTCCTATTGAGGTAGCCCACTATTATAGTTATGGTAGTGAGTTGCCCAAACTTATAAACATATAAAGATGACATAAACTCATAAAATCACAGATCACTCTTGAGTGATTTTTAGTTCACCAACCAAGGACATATTAATCATCCTGCACATAATTAATAAAGTTGCAATCACCTAACTCAAATAACTTGTAATCACCACAAATACAAAATTTAGTTGGTCAATCATGAACAAACAATGAATTATGCATCCTTGTATAAATGACACAGGGTTAATCACTGTTCATAAATCCAATAAGGCATATTAAAATCTATGGGCTAATATACATAATCCAAGAATGCTTATCTGCATCAGTCTGAGATGGTTGGAAAAATAAAGGAAGGTTTTCCACTCTCCTCCCAACCATAGGAAAACTACATTGCAATATTTCTTGCAACTGACCACCCTGAGTTAGATCCAGTGTTTGAGGTATTGCTTTCAATGGGGAAGTTTACATCAATGGTTCATTTATTCACTAGACTTCATACCACCCACACAAGCTTAGATAAATAGGGTCTCAAACATAATAAGAGGGATTTCCACCCACAGTCACAAAGTAAAAGCTCAAGATTACGAAGCACCAACTTCAGGTTTCAAGCTCTATAATCAGTGCAATTTTGCCCCGAACAAGCTATACCATGCCCCTTGATTACAAATGCCACTTTGCATCAGTCTTGAATGCCTTCTAATAGTCACTAATGTACATCAATGATCTAGGACTTAAGACGAGTCCCCAAAATCTCTTGAAGAACCTCCCTCTCTCTCTCCATGCCAATTTTGTCTTTTTCCCACTACTTCTCTTTTGGTTTTCCTTTGGGTCCTTTCATATCCTACTGTGAGTGTGCCCCTTCCTTTTCCTTCACGTCCTGACATGAAAGATCAATTCCCAAACCCCTCTTTTCCAAGTGTCAGGTGATGGCTTGCCACTTCCTCCCTCTTCAGGTTCATATGGACCTATTCATAGCATGCAATATATACCCAACATGCAAACAAATTTTGTATCCCATTAGCACACCACCAGTAACTATGTCTTTTAATTCGGCTGGTAGGGGTCATAATTTTAAGCAACAATCTTCCCTCATACCAAGGATCCGTAAGGCTATCCAATCTTTAGTTGTGTTAATTAATTAATAACAATGATCATATATTTAATCAGAGGTTTAGTAAGTCATGGACCTTCTACGCTAGTGTTACAATCCTAACCATCATTACAATAAGCATGGGAAGAATAGGGGGATGTTACATCTATAATACCTCTAATGTTGGCATCACATTAGATGACTAACCCAAAATTTCCATTATGTTGTAGCTATGAGTTTATTTTGCATGAGGATTATGGGTATTATTCCTTAGTGGCCCATTATTCAGTTTAGAAATTAGATCTATAAAAGGAAATGGGCTCATCAAAGGTGTTGTGGAAGTAGATGTAGTGGCTTTAGAGAAAGAAACATTAGGCTTGGGAAGAATTCCATAATTACAGCTATGAATCTGAAGGAGGATGTCTGCAAAATTCATGAAAATATCCCAATTGGCAGGATATTGAGTGTTTCCTACCAATGAAGTAGTAAAGTGATAAGGGTGTTGGTTGGAAGGACCTACTTCATGTTGGGTTGTTATGACACCCTATTGAGGAAAAGGGGTCTATATCGTTGTGAGGGGTGAAGGACTCCCTAATGGGAACTCGAGCCATGGTTTCCCATAATTTCCTTCATGCATTTAAACTCAACCATTTGCGGGTAGTGTGAGTATAGTGGCCAAATTTTCCGCATAGTGCACAAGGGAAATTGGTTCAAAAACCATTGTTTTTCTTGTGTTTGGGTTAGTTGTTGTTACCTTGAGTCTAATTTGCGTTCTTGTTCATGGAATTACCCCCACCTTGTTGGTTTTGTTGTTGGGGGTTGACCCCAAATCCTTGCTTTCACTTTGGTTTCCGTTTACAATTCTTCTTCCCATTATTTTGTTGGGAAGGGTGATTAGTTGTGTTAAGTTGTTCAAACCTTTATTGTTGCCAGTCGTAGGAAGATTGAACAAAATTGACCCTAGGTTATTGTTCTCGTTAGTAGGATTATGTGGGAGTGGAATAGGGAAAGGATAGTAAAGGTTCACTTGTGTTGGATTCCCATATGAACTATGGGTTGTGGACATCCCCTCTTAATTTTGCAAGGTGTTAAACATGGGACCCTGCATGGGAGGGTCATTACTCATGGAATGTGGGTTTGCATATTACCCTTTGGCCATAGATGTAGAAGTTATGGGTGGTTTAACCATGTTAGGAAATGATGGAGGTGGTCCATATATGTTTATGATGGCATTGCTACCATAGGAAGATGGCTTCCCACATATGTGTTAAAGTGGGAGATGGCCTCGATGAGCCCATCAACATCATCGAATGCCATTGGTTAAAAAGTTGTGGTCAAGGTGCTTCAAAGATTGCAGTGTATATATATCTAGACTAAGTGTGAACGAAGTCAAAATGTTTATCCTTTACAATAGTTTCTTCCTCATTCCAAGGCACAATGGCAGTGACATCTTTTGTTATGACTGGAAAAAGAGTTTTGAGAGGAAAACCTAAAATAAGTTCAAGGGCAATATCAATCTTGCAAGTCATATGTAATCCATGTCTCTCACAAATATGATCTGCGATATGGGTATATGAGTCTCGTCTGAATTTAATAACCATTTCTACTCTTCTGTCATGGAAAATTAAAAGTTGAAGGAAGGTGAGACTTTTTTTAAGGTCTCACCCTAACCCCCTTACTTGGGTGCATAATTAATGTATGTGGCCCATTAGATAGTCACCTAAAAATGGTTCTCTTCATTAATAAAACCCAAATTAATTAGTAGGTTCTCATTAGAAGTGGATTTTCTGCAGGGGCTCCTGTCACGAGCTTGCGACTTGCTGTGTTTCTTCGTTAGTGCAGATGGCCAACTCCTGGTGAACCAGTGGTGAACCTACTCAGATCTTTCACACTCTAGTGGTCTCCTCAATGGCTTCCTCGCCCAACAACGACCTTGGTGTCCCTTCGATCCTTTGGCGAACTTCCTGAGAACTTCGGACGAAGACTCCACAGAATGATTACACAACAGACTTTTATAAATGCACAAAGATACTCATATGGCGGAAATATGGTGTACTCATATTATTTCAGATGCTAATTACATTTACAGAGAGAGGAAACTCTTTACAGAGATAGACTGTCACCGCATTTACTGGACTATATATTGATCATAAAGATCAAGTAATACCAGAGGCTTCCTAGTGATGGATAGACTCTGCCTCAGAAGTTTTCAGGAGAAAATATACAAACTCAAAGACTCTAATGGTTCAGCCACTTTAGGTTCTCACCAGTACCGAGCATACTAATGCGCAGGCTTCCAAAGCACCTATGGACTTGAGTAATTTCGTGATGCAAGTAGATCAGACGCACAGGTCCGCAGATGCAGAGCAGGAAAATACTCGACTCAAAACTCTCAAGACTCTAAACTCTCTAAGCTCCGATGCCCCAAGAATGAGCCTTACCCTTCTTTATATAGGAGAGAAGGGGGGACAAACATCGCCCTTGGTCTAATCAGAGAAAAGACTTAAAGCAAAGGAATCATTTCTTTTCAGTTTTATCGTGGCGACGTCTGCACAAAAATTCGGATCCATGGTATGGATCGAATAATTGCTTTACGGTAACGCGTCCGATATAGCTTGTAAAGTAGATCCTTTGTACTAAAAGTTATTCAGACATGACGAAAACATAGTGGATGCTTTTGTACTAAAGCCCACGAGAAAAGATTATATTACACTGTGGAGATTTTTAAACAGAAAAATCCACGGAAAAACTGGCCACAATTCAGCCCTTGTGACTGGTACATATTAAATAATTGTGAGTCCTGGGAATCTGTCTAGTTTGTGTGGCATGATATCCCAGGCTTTGGTGTAGATTCTCTGGACAATGATGGGCCTTCATAGAACGGTTTGATGCTGAACTTTGGTGAGGACCAGCCACCCCATGTGCTCTCGCATATATTCTTCAAGGGAATTGTTGTAAGGAGCATCTTTGTATGTTGTCCATTCATTGTCGGTCATCTGCTTGACAGTGTGATATACTGGATGATTGCATGCCGTATTGCAATTCATGATACAGGGCTTGCCCATATTCCTGCAATATTTCTCATGTTCTACCGGGTCCATAACAATTTTATTGACCCCGTAATCCTTCCACCATTCTCCGAGCCATTTATTTTGTTGATATCCTTGATAATGCCCGACTGTGCTGAATTTGAGCCTGGTATAGTGGGTTTCTGTTTGGTCATCAACATTAAGAAATTGCCACCATAATCTTTTATAATCTGCAAAATCAAAGACAGTGTCAGGAAACATAATCATGGGATCATTTATGGGCCACCTTGCTGCCATGTGTGTCTTTAGATGGCCAGGCTCATTCCATACGTCACGGGTACGATATATGCAGAAATGTTTCTCATAGATTCCTGTATCCTTTCCCCCATACTGCCAAATAGTAGCGATGTCGTGAAATTTCTGCTCCAATGCTTTCCTTGCTAACTCAGCATTCCTTCTAGCTTTGTCATAAATCATTTCATGTATCCACGTCCTTCCTTTGGGGTAAACTTTTCTTTCTGGCACATATAATTGAAGATCCATATGGGGCTGTAGATTAGCATCCAGAACTTTTGTATTTCTGAGTTTCCATGTGGGTCTCCAGTCTCTTTTATATGTTTCCCATTCTAATTCGTCTGGTATGATTCTCATTGTCTCCCTCTTGTGTTCCTATTCCCATTCAGTAACAATAACCAAAACTTGTGCCTCTTTCTGCTCAATATATTCTCTGCTTAAAAAATCAGGAAGGTTGTTATATTTTCCTTTAATATGTTCAACAGAGAAGTCAAAATTGGCAAACAGGGCTTGCCACCTTGCAAATTTCGCTTCTCCAGCCTTCTTAATGTTTTTTGTCAATACCTTTTGCATGGCTGATGCATCAGTTTTGAGGAGAAAAGGTTTATTTATCAGATAAACCTCAAACTTGCTTATACAATTCCATGCAGCCTTGACTTCTCTTCAATAACAGAGTAATTTTGTTCTGCAGGGTTCCAGACTCCAGAGGCAAATTGAACTACCTGCTCTTCTTTACCAATTCTTTGCTTCAAAACCCCTCCCCATCCAACATTGCTTGCATCAGATTCAACAATCTTAAAGGCTTGATCATCTGCAACATATAAAATGGGTAAAGATTTTACTTTAGCCTTGATTTGCTGAACAACTTTGGTGTGGAGGTCTGACCAGTCAGGAGGATTTTTCCCTAACCTTTTGTTAAGGATTTTTCTATCGCTGGCACAATCTTGATAAAAGTTGCTAACATAATTAAGGCAACCCAAAAATCTTTGCATTTGTGTCTTATCCTTAAGCACATCTGGAAATTTGTCAGTGAAGTCAATGGCATGCTGCTGGAGAGAAATCTGCCCATTGCAGATTGTATGACCCAAAATTTTTATAGAAGTCTGAAAAAATTCTATTTTCTTTTTGCTTAGAACTAGCCCATTCTTCTGAACTAACTTTAAGAAAATATTTACATGCTTAAAGTGTTCATCTATACTCTTAGAAAAATTCAAAACATCATCGATATATACAATCAAACAGTCAAAATAAGGCTTGAAAATGTCATCCATCACCTTCTGGAATTTTGAGGGGGAATTTTTGAGCCCAAATGGCATGACATTCCATTCATAGTGTCCTGCAGGAATGCTGAAGGCAGTCTTAAACTTATCTGATTCTTCTATAGCCACCTGTCAAAATCCTGCTTTTAAATCAAACTTTGAAAATATTTTTGCACCTGCAATTCTTCTGATCAAGTCTCCTTTGTGTGGAATTGGATAGGTGTCATCTGCAAGAACTGAATTCAGAGGTTTATAATTGATGACAAGCCTTGGGATACCCCTGATCTGCTCTGCCCTTTTGTTTACATAAAATCCATAACAATTCCATGGGCTATTTGATTCTCTTATTAGTCTCCTGTCAAGTAGTTGCTGAATTTCTTTCTGGCAGAGATCCCTATATTCTTTGCTCATAGGGATTGCTCTACTCTTGAGGGATTTTCCTGCAAATCCTTCCTTATATGGCAGCCTGATAGTATGTTGTTTTCGATGCCAAAAGGCATTCGGCTCTTCTGAACAACATTTTTCTTCTAGCTGTTGCTTCAAATCTTGAATTCTGCTTTTTACCTGAGGCAGCTTTAGCTGTTCTTCAATCCTTAGTTTACTCTTGAGATCTTTGAGGTCTGTTAGTAAGGATTCTGCCTTATCTAACTTCTGCATTGCATGTACCATAGTAGAGACTCTTGGACTGGAAAAGGCAGTATATTCTTCTTCTTTTTGCCTTTTGATGTGGGGACAGAGATAAAGTAACCAGATCTTCCTCCTTTCAACCTAGCTGAACCATGTGGTTCAACTGCAGCAAGAAATATATTTCCTAGAATACAATCAACAGGAATATCTGCAACAGCAAACTTCATATATACACAATGTGAATCAAAACACAATGAAGCTTTTGGAACTTCATACTGAAGCCTCTTATTTCCAAGACCCACAACCTTTCTTTCAGCAGAGACCCAGTATCTGGCTGGAATGTTTTTCATATTAAGGATATTAATATCTCCACCTGAATCTAATAATGCGGTCATTTGAAAAAAATTTCCTTGAATACAGATATTTACCTTAACATGATGCTGCTGATAGGTAATAGTAAATAATCTCATGTCCTTAAATCCAAAATTTGGATCTTGCATACCTTCAGCAATTTGAACCTCTTGCGCATGTGCAGCTGGGTTCCAAGAATCATCCTCATCTTCTTCTTCTTCTTCTTCATATTTCTGGCTAGTCATAATTTGTTTGCCTTTCTGCAGTTCTGCAATCTGAGCTTTGATTGTAGAGATCTCAGATTTGATGTGGTGGATTTCTCCACTTACTTCACCAAGAGTAAGTGACCTTACTCTCCTTGGTTTTTGGTGATGCATTTGAAAAGATTTCGTATTGCGCTCATAGGATGCATCAACAAACAACAGTTTCTTCCCTGATTCCTTAGAAGCTTTAGTTTTCAATTGATTTGTGAAAGCTTCTATCAATCTGTTCTTCATATCGCCATCCTCCATTGCTCTGATTTGAGACAGAATTTTTAATTCTGCTTTTTCATCAGTGGATGCCATTAGCACCTTTTCTTTAGGAGGCTTTTGTTTTTCTTCTTCACTCGAGCTGCTAAAATCATCAGAATCATCTTCATACATGGCATGGCAAGCACATTCATCAGAATCAGAACATGAGCATTCTGATGAACCTGATTCAGAGTATTGGCCCATGTTTGCTTGAAATTCTTCTTCTGTAGAGCTAAAAGAATCAAGAGAAGTTTCTTCAAGCTGGTGCTGTTGTGCTGTATCTCTGATTGTGAAATTGGGGCACCTTTCAGCGATATGAGTCGTAGATCCACATTTAAGGCAAACAATAGGGCCTTTATGCTCTTTTTTGACTTGTTTGGCTTTTTGAGCATAGACAACAGTCTTCTTACCTCTGTTAAACTTTGATTCCTCCCCTTGCGGGCACCTTGAGGCAGTATGCCCATTCTGCCCACATAGCCAGCAAGTGATTTTGTTCCATTTTTCTTGCTTAGCTGAATGCAGATGGATGTCAGAGGGGTTGTAATAATGAGTATTTGGCACATACCTGTAATATCCCTTCTTTCTATGCTTCTGACTTCTATCTCTTGTGGGATATTTTCTTCTTCTGTCCTTTGGATAATTTTTCTTGTTTTTGTAGAAGACCTCCCTGAATTCTCTTTTAGCTCTTTTCTTAGTCTTCCTTTTCTTGACCAAAGGATCATCTACTACAAGTCCATATCTGCTGCAGATGGACTTTCTATTTGGCAACCTAGATAATTTTTCTAAAGATTTATTCACCTTTGAGCTCGTACAAAGACTCACCAGTGTCTTTGTAATATGTGAGTAAATTTCACCCCATGTGTAGGAATCAAATGGCAACTGAAAAATTTCCTGCAATCTGATATAATCAACGAATTTTGAAGGTAGAGCACCAAGATATACCTGTTTCCACAACAGTTTCTTTGAGTCCTTTACTTCGTAAATTCTTTGCATCCAATCACGATGGAAGTCATCATACTGCGACATTTTATGGCATTTGAGGTTCATGAGTATGACTTAATGCTTGTTGGTAATCTCTGTTTCACTTCCACACCAATGCTCCTGAATCATTGATGTCAGAGCGCCAATCATATTACTGATCACTGTGCCATCTGGATTATGTATAATGTCGCCTTTCTCATCCTTAAGAACTTCTGCCTCCATTGTTTCAATGAGTTTGGGGGAAGATTCAGTCTCCCACCATCTGAGAAGGGTACCTGTAAAACACTGAATAATTGTCTTGGACCATATGTAATTAATATTCTCTATGGATAGATGCATATTGAGTAGAATGTTATGTAATGTTTTGTCAAGAATTGTAGTTGCATTTAAAGTATCGCTCTTGGAGGTTGTTCCCTTGAAGAGACAAGTGAACATATATTTTCTATTATCAAAGACATATTTCTTGGGTTTATTTATTTTTTCTTATGTTCTTGAGTGTTGCACGATATTTTATGTGAATTACACTACAAGTGGTATTATAGTTCTTTCTTTATCACAAAGTCAAAGAAATTTTTTTGTGGTTTTTTTAGAGGGAAAAGAGGATAATAGAATTCAAGGGGATTTCTAAAACTTTCATGCCAATTTTGAATAATTAAATCCAAGGAATGAATTCCTCTTGAAAGAATACTTAATTTTAAAAAATAAAAATAAAAAGGAAAAAGTCCAAAACGGAGTCTGGGAAGTGAAGTGATCAACAATTGAAAATTGACAAAATTTTAGATTTTTTGCATGAAGTGAAGTTATCAACAACTGAAAATCGACATTTTTTTTGGGTTTTTGCATGTGCAAATTTCAATTTCAGAATTTAGATCAATTTTTCGATTTTTTTGGTAGAATTTGAAGAATCTAATCCAAGTATTGGATTCCTCTAAAATATACAACTAGTTAAAAAAATAAAAATTAAAAAATCCAAAACAAAATCTACAAAGTTGAAGTTACCAACGATTTAAAATATTTTTTTAAGGGTTTCTTTTGGTGATGGCCACAAACTTTACAGATTAGATATCTTTTGATTGAGAACATATATTATTTTCCCTAGATTTGAGACTTTTGTGAGAAGAGTAATTATGAGGTATTTCTATATTACTCACATTAATTTTTTTCTTTCACGAGATTTCAAGCCAACAAGTGTGGCACATCTTCAAGGTTGTTGGGATGGGGTCCCCTGAGTTAATTGGGGGTTAAGATAACCCAAATTTTGGTACAATTTTGTAAATGATGCAAATTCTTTGCAATTTGTGGATGCAGAACGCGTAGATGACTAGGAGTCAAAGAGGCTTATCCCCTTGTTTTGGATAAGTTTTGAGTCGGTTTTT
The DNA here is from genome assembly GCA_000404065.3 of Pinus taeda. Classification (NCBI taxonomy): domain Eukaryota; kingdom Viridiplantae; phylum Streptophyta; class Pinopsida; order Pinales; family Pinaceae; genus Pinus; species Pinus taeda. The sequence continues at coordinate 10,402 of APFE030866594.1, forward strand.
TAGATTCACCCATGGTCCACAGACCACGACATTGTATGAAGAAAGTCTATAAATAGTTCAGTCTTAGCGAAAGGAAGACATAGAACTAAGTGGAACTGAACTAAGGAATTGGGTTGACTAAAGAAGCTAAGGCAGGAAGGCTCTGCTTCCTGCGCTTAGATAGAGAAGAAAAAGCTCCACAACTGAGTGTGCGAAGGACTAGGTAGAGTCCGCAGACCCCTGCAGTTGTGTGCGCAGGGCAGTTTTGAGTTTGTAATCTGTGAATTGAGATCAATAAAGACAAGATTATGAAGAATTATTGAGTATTTTTGTTCGTGTTTATTTATGTTATATTCCATTGATGAATGACTTGTTTTATGACATATTGATTGAATGTTACGCAATTCTCTTGAATAATTCTTAATAATGTACGCAATGCATGTTTAAATACTTCACAAAGACTCTGGTGATTCCTCTCATGTTTATTAATGACTTAAGTAGATCTGTGTGAATACCAATTTAGGATTTCTTTCTGATGTGCATAAGTAGGTAAATCCACTGTTATAGGTCGGCAAGGTCTGATCGTAGACCTTCGTGAAGGTTTTAAGGTTGTTTAACAAAGTTGCAGTAACATGCCCTAATAGTTTATCGATCTGTGCAAAGGTAGATCCAAGGCGCCGGAATACATCACACTAGTCTCTGGATGCAGAAACTTGGTTCTTGCATCCCCCCATACTTCTTCGAGTGAGACTGCAGCCTCCGCTACGTGGGTTGTTGTTGAAAGGGCCAGTAGCGTAGGTTTTTTTGGTTGGCGCAACTAACTATGAACCTAGGTTAGGACCCCCTAAGCCAACAAATAGTTTCGTTACCAGGATCGAGATCTGCTTGAAAGACATGTGTGATGTCACACCATTGGAATCCAACCAAGAAAGAAATTGAAAAGTGGTTATATCAAAAGATTCATGAGTTCGCAGCGCAAGAAAACAAGAATTTGTGCATGTCGAAGGAAGATTGGTTGAACAGGTACCTGTATACAAATATACATGAGATATTCTTCTGCACCTTCCCCATTGAACTGTACGAGTGGTTAGCCACATTGACGGACAATCAAGGAAGGTGGAAGCTCGATAGTCCTATAGTGTGGACTCCAGAATTAGTGCGACAACTAGAAGCCTCTAAAAACAAGATTGCGCGAGCTGTCGATCATTGGCTCGAATAAATTCTAGGAGGATCTGTTACAAAATTTGTAGTTGATACCTTAGTCAGCTATAGCAAAGTGAAGTGAAGATTCTTCAAGGGACCGCAAGGTAAGTACTTAAGATCATTAAATACTTGGATTCAAATGTTGCTATGTGATTAGGACTAGAGTATAGTCCCTTGATTGGGCCTCCTTCAAGTGACGATGAAGGGGCAGGGCAGACTACGTCGCACAACGCTGTTAATCTAATCACTCAGGGGATTCTTATAACAAACCATTCATCCACCCCACTGGCACCTCCACCTCCACCACCACCTTTCAACATGGAAAATGCAATGAAGATGTCTGTCCTCAAGGGCATAAGAAGTGAAGAACCGGAGCAGTTTAGGTTTGTTGTGAACGTTGTATGGACATCACAACAGATTATTGATGATAATATAAAGAAGGCATAGTTGGTTACCGCTTTGCAGGATCGCGCACTAACTTGGTATATTAAGTACTGTTCTGATAATACTCTTGCAACACTAGTAGAGACTAAGGCGACTTTCAACAAAGAGTTTAGTAAACCTAAATTTGACTCAAAGTGGGTAATTGGATTTAAAGAGATCATGATGAGGCTCGAGGAGACACCTTGGGAATTTGATCAGAGGTTGAAGTGTCAGATTAGAGAGGCTAACATGTAGATCACAAATAGTCAGCATCGCGAATGGTTTATAGCGTTACTTTTTCCCCACTTAAGAATTTCTCTATCACAACAGAAGATAGAAATGAAGGTAGAAGCCTTAGAGATCGCCATGAGGCTGCATGCATTACCTATTCAAAATACGAACTTGGGAGTACAATAGATCAACTCACAGTTAGAGAGCTTACACTTAGAAATATAGAGTTTGAAGAAAGACAAGGAGATTAAACCAGAAGTGCACACAGAAGTTTGGTGTTTGAAGTGCAAGGGCCATGGGCATGATAAAGATCATTGTCCCGTGTACGTGAATTATATTACAGGATGGGGGGGGGGGGAATTCCCCTGAAGCTAGTAGCCATAGTAGGGCCGAGCATGGGTGCTGCACTGTGGTGCTCCATTTGTCAAGTTACTCGGCAACATGAGATGGATAAGTTCCATTTACTTCAGAAGTTCATTCAGACACCCCAGCAGTTGTTATGTAATTTCTGCAAATATGTGGACCACGATGAGCTCCACTGTCGAAGCTATGAGCTGATGATGGAAATAACCCCTACGTACCGTATGCAAGCAAAAACTCAGCCTACAGATCAAGGCATTGGAGTGGCGCGCAGAGGTTATCAGGTTCAAGGACGGGGTCGAGGAGGAGGAGGATCTAGTAGAGGTTGCGGTCAGATTATCTGCTACAACTATTGACATCCGGGGAACTATGTGCAAGAGTGCCAGAATCCTACACACCCATCATGTTAATACTGCAGACAGTTTGACCATACTATAGAATAATGCATGGTGCTGATAGCTAAAATGCTAGAAAAGAAAACACAACCTCAGTAGCCTACGTAGAATCTACATATGATGAGGGCTAAGCCCCGCAAATAAGATCAAAGCATTAATATTATGCTAAGAATTGGAATGACGACTGGTGCTAATAAGGGTTAAAAACATCAAGAAGAAGGATGGGTCCGCAAAGCACCAGAGAAAGACGCCAGCTTTGATTTAGATCGCGCTAAGGAAAAATTTATGGAAGCCAAGAAGAGCTTCGCTGAGGCCTCCACCTCAAGAAGCCAGGGCAAGATACAAGAACTCAATGCGCCTGCAGATGTTGATCCTTATGTATGCACTACATTTTTGGAGACCTACATGAAGCTGTTGTGATATAGCAAGGATGTAGAAGGCCTGTAGGAACTAATAAATAAATGTGTCAGCAAGGAAAAGGCCCCTGGTGAACACCACACATTCAGAAAGATTGACCAGAATAAGGCCCGAACAGGGTGAGAGATGAGGCTAGCCACGCAGATAGGTGATTATGAAATGGATCAGGTCATCTTGGATTTGGTATTTGATGCAAACGTATTATCGAAATAGACATGGGAAAGGATGGGGAGATATATGGATTAATAGTTGATATTGAAGGTGCAAGTGCGGTGGCAGACTTTGAAGTTATATAAATCATTGACGACAGTAATCCCTACCTCGCGCTCTTGGGAATTGACTAGGCTATTGATATGAATGGGGTCATTAATTTGAAGAAAAGAACGATGTCGTTTGAAAGAAAGTCGCTTCGGGTTATAGTACCACTGGATCCTGCAGAAGGGGTGCACTATACTAAACCAGTCCACGATTATGAAGAAAGTGATGATGAACTGGATCAGATTTACAAAATAACAGTGCGATATCAAGACTGGATCAATCCAACAGCAAATGGACGTACTACATGGGACCAGGAGAGTTCCCGCACCTCTGATTTAGACGAGGAGTTAAAAAATTAACATAATCACTTACATGAAGTTTCTACATTGCGATGCAATATGATGACAAAGTCGCTGAGCTGTGTTTGGTCGGAGGTAGAAAAAAATACCCTATTATGATGGTTTAACTGATGTAGATCTATTTTTGGATGAATTTGAGTGCGATGTCCCTAAGGACCACCACTTCCAAGCATTAGAGTTGGCACTGCTCACTATGCCTTCACGATGGTGGGGTACACATAAGGATAGTTTTGCTGGATGGCGAGATTACAGAAGAATGATGAAGCTACTGTTCGGGCATGCTAACACCAAAATGACATAAATATAATGGACGAGAAGAACCACGCGATCACCTAGAAAAATGGACTAAAGCATGGGGGACAAGACAAAAACCAAAGTGGGTACACGTATTTTTCCATACTGGATACCATCCCCATGAACTGGTATCTTGAAACGGAGCTTCGCCACGACACCATAGAATGGGATGTATTGAAGGAAGGGTTCTTATTGACTTTTATTTTTGAGGATGGGTTTGCAAGCATCGATGAAGCATTGTAGGAAATTAAAGTGGTTATCTTCATAACATCGACAAAACCTATGGAATGGACCCAATCAGACTGGAGCACCCAACTGTTCCATGCACTAGAATGCTATAATGTGACCGCTGAAGAGGAAGAAGAAGACCCCAGGAACATCAATATTCCGGAAGTGGAAGGACATTGTGAAGTCGAGGGGCCGCAAATAGAAAACCCATACATATCTGCACCTTTGAAAACAAAGCAAGTAAACTTTGGCACTAAGGAAGAACCGAAGTTCGCGAAAATTGGAGATTACTCGGACGACGCTACAGTAGATAAAGTTGTTGAATTACTCTGTGAATACTAGGATATCTTTCCTACTAAGTTTTCAAATCTAAAGGGCATAATGGGTGACTTGGGCATTATGAAGATCACACTGAAATCAGATGCTAAGCCTATTAAACAGAGGCCTTATCGCCTTAATCCTAAGTATAAGGAAAAGGTCGTTAGGAGTTGGATAAGATGTTGGAGGTAGGCATCATAGAACTTGTTGAAGAATCTGATTGGGTGAGCCTGATGGTGGTTCAAGAAAAGAAGCAAAAATGGTGAAATAAGGATCTATGTAGATCTATGGAAGCTTAACGATGCATGTGTCCATGATCCATTTTCGACGTTGTTCACATACGAAGTACTAGACAATGTTGGAGGGCAAGAGGCGGCCTCTTCCTTTACTGACGGGTTTTTAGGGTATCATCAAATCAAGATCGTGCTAGAGGATAGGAGCAAAACGACATTCGCAACGGAGTGGGGTTGTTTCCAGTACGTTGTGATGTCGTTTGGACTAAATAATG
>APFE030866604.1:0-14328 GCA_000404065.3 Pinus taeda
GGGGGCTCCCGCCTGGAGTCCACGGAGGGTATGTGTGGAGTTGTTCTACTTAAAACTCATATATAACTCCTGGAAATCCATTGTGATTGGCCCAAGAGTGCGAAGCCAATCAACCCCTAGGACAATGTCGCACCCACCCATGTGTATTGCAAACATGTGGGTCTTCAACTGATAACCCCCCATTTGAAGTTTGACATTTCCACAGCAGCCTCCACATTTCATTGTGCCACCATCCGCAATTTGGACTTGGAAGTTAGAAACTACTCGTACAAAAAAATGCACTACTTCCGCTACTTTTTGATGGATGAAATTATGTGTACTTCCACTATCAATCAGGACTACTACTGGGCGATGTTTAATAAAACCTCTGATTTTGAGAGTTTGAGGTGAAGAAATCCCTGCCAAAGCATGTAGTGAAATCACTGGTTCGTCAGGGACATTGTCCTTTTGGTTGTCTTCTTCTACCGCCTCAGGTTCCTCAAGTGGTGGATCTTCCTCCGATGAGCTGTAATCAGTGGCATCAATTTGAAAAAATTTGGGCTCCTTACATTTGTGACCTGGGGAGTATTTTCATCATAGTAGTAACATAATCCCTGCTTTCTTCTTTCGGCCATTTCTACTGGTGACACCTTTTGAACCTTAAGTGTTTGAGTCGTGCTGTGAGCCTGTGTGGGGCGACCCTTGGCGGTGAAATTGGGCAAGTGGCCAAGGCCTGCTAACGCACGTTCCACAGTAACAGCTACCTTGCAAGCCTCAATCCATGGAGGGTGGTGCATTGGACGTGGCTTTTAAGGCCCTTTAAGACCACTGATAAAACATTCCGTGTAGAACACATCTGAGAACCCTTAGGCGAAAGGCTAAGCCGTCAAACGCTGTAATAATACATCCACTGTGCAGTCTGTGGAGCTTATAAGACGACCAAAAAGAAAGATTCCTGGTCAAAGCGATCTGTAAGAGCTTTTTGAATTTTCCCAATCCTAAAAAGTGCATTGCAACGTGATCCATTCCCACCATTGCCACCTTTCATTGTCCAAGTACATGCTCCCCACCATAAGCTGAGTCTCATCATCTAGGATGTTATTCAAATTGAAATACTGCTCCATTTGTGCTATCCATGCCGCCAGGTGAGAACCATCAAATTTATGCATATCTAACTTGGGAGGTCTCAGAAGGGATTGTTGTTTTTGGGAGCCCCAGAGGTGAGGAGAATGGCTAGACTCACCCTCACTGTGTCCATTGCCAATATACACTTCCTCATGGGTTTCCTCCTTGCCCTTCGGAATTGCGCTCGGGACTAATATTGTTAGATTGTCAAGCTGAGTTTGGATGGATTGCAAGGTTTGTTCAAGTTTGTCCATCCTCTCATTGGCCATCGCTTGAGTTCTAGTTGCTACCATGCACCGACCTGATGCTCTTAAAATTTGGGACCGCCAAAAAAAAATTTCACTAAGAATTGAATGGTACCACCGTGCTCAGCTCGTCATCTTGATTCTGATGGGCTAGTTTTACTCCTTCCTTAGGAATACTGCAGTCGCCGAATCCTCAAAATGTGAATGTTGTCAAAAGTCCTGCGAAAATCATGCTCCGGTATAGGAACCCCACACAACTACTCAGATCAGGTGGATCTGAGAGATCTGAATGGCGAACCAGATAGCTCTGAGTAGCGGAACAAATTGCTGCTGCGGATCTGATGGATCTAATAGATCGGACTGATGTCTGCTGCTGCTGCACCCCTTTGCGCGAGCGGATCTAGCCGAGATGATGCGTGATCCCAAGATAAAAGGGAGCTATGGTCTCGAGGAGTGTCAGGTGCTACAGATCGCAATATACATAAGGGTCTGACAGTAGTATCGGCCCAAAGTTTCAGGCTCTAAAAAAAGGAATCAACCATACCCTTAGCCGTACAACCCGACTACCCTATCGTACGGGCGAGTAATCTCTCCGAGTGTTGTTCTCGGTGTACTGTAGCAGCAAGACGAACGACGGTTTATCTATGGCTAGGTTGCAGAGGAGCTAGGGGGCTTCCAATATACCCAGAAGGTATGTGGAAGACAGTCCGTACGCGGTTCTGTCTAATGCGCTACTACTCGAAGGGGTACCAACAAGGGTTACAAGGGAGTCCAACAAGCGTGACCACCGCTTGTATTTCCTGCGTGCATGCCTCCCCAAATCCGCAAGTTTATGCGCTCAATGACAGATCCTATGGTTTAAAGACGTCGGAACACGTCTCTAGCCAAAAAAAAAATTGCTAACAAATGGAGATCCCACCGGCCCAGGAAAGAGCTCTAATACCACTTGTTATGCTTTTAACCTGCAAAAGATACCCAAAATATAGAATATGCGAAGAAAAATACCCAGAACATAGAATAGTGAGAGTCAACAGCAAATATTTTATTATTCAGAAAGCAATGTTCACTGGCCTCTTCGAGGGGGCAACCTCCAATAGAGCAGAGCTCGATTCAAAAATAAGACATGATGCTCCTCGCAGGGAGTCCCTATCCTTTATAGGGACTCATACATGTAATACCATGGATCAATACCATGGGTTTTATTAATACCATCTATCTAATACTAGGCCCATTTGCAACTAACTGTGGTCTTGTAATAAATAGCGGGTTAACCACTTACAATTATTAATATGGGCTTTATTGACTCTTTATTATGACGTGATCCCACTACATAAATAAGGGGGTTAGGGTGGGACCCTAACACCTATCGTTGTACTACAAATGGTTCCTCCTCTAACCACCCAGGTGACTCCATCATCATGGGAAGCTCAAACTCCACCCTCCACTTAGACAATACATCAATATTGTCCAAGGAAATGGCATTCACATAATGGTTTCTCTATTTGCTTCACCCGTTGTTGGAACATACACCAAGTCATGAAGGCGTGAGAACTCCAACCTGTAAGAGTGTAAAAAAAATTGATGAGTCTTGACACTTTAGGGTAACAAATTATAAAAAAATGTAATTGTTGAGTTGAAGTTCAAAGTTATAACCTATTGCACTTCTTTAGGTGTATTTTCTCAAATACACTCCAATTGCTCTCACACCCCAAAGCACTACAGGTCCAATTAAAGATTTTGATGGCAATTTTTGTAAATTTGGTGCCCTTGCACCATAGTTTTGCCACCAAACATCTAAAACAAAATAAAGAAAAGTTAAAACATAATTAAACTTTCAAATAAAAAATAATTGAATATAAAAAATCTAGAATTCTAATGAGTCATGACACATCACTTATGTGGCATGAAGATAGTCCTTTCATGAATAGCATCATCAAAGCCAAATATTCCAACACCATCCCAATACATCTCTATCTCGCAATTGATTTGTTGCAAAGCTCGAGATCAGTACCATCCTATGAATAGTATGGAGCCCTTCCATCACCTCGCCATCATAATCAAAGTTGCATTTGTAGGAAAATGCAGGGTTCATAAAAAGTGTTGCTGCATGAATGGGTCAATGAACATCCCTGTCCATCGACTATCAATCGCATCCCATAGCATTATCTATCTATTAAACCTAGCAGAACCCTTGTCCACATAATAAGCTCGAATAGTCTCTTTAGCCCTATCCATGGCCTCATACAAATAAGCCATTGCAGACTTATCGCCATCTACCAATCTGAGAACCTTTACTACAGATTCACTAACTGAGAACACTTCTTCTACTTCTTGTCAAAAGGAGTCAGTGTGCACCAATTTTGCAATGGCTCTCCCATCCTCTCTCCTATTGTATCTACAATTACGCTGCTCATCACAAACAAGCATTTGCTTTAACTCAAACTGACATTGAAGCAAAGACTAAATAGTAATGAAGTTGGTGGCAAAACGTGTGATTGCATAACACTGCAACTCTCTGTTTCTGGTGCATCTCCTCATGAGGCTAAGAACAAAAGCATGGTTATGTATGAACTTGGGAATGCTCCTAGCCATATTAATCACCTCCCTGATGAAGGAGAGTGTCCCCATATCCGCAAGCATCAAATTGATACAATGTGTTGCACATGGAGTCAGAACAATGAACAATGTTTGTCCATAAGCATCCTGCCAGCAGCCACATAATTAGTTGCATTATTTGTTATGACTTGCACCACATTCTGCAAACCAATCCCCTGGATGAACCCATCTAACAACTCATATATCAATGTTGCATCTTTTATATGTGTTGATGCATCCGTTGATTTAATTAACATGGTACCTTTAGGGAAATGTACCAAGAAATGTAGAAGGGTCCTATCCTTCCTATCTGTCCAGCCATCAAACATCACTGTGCATCCAGAGACTTCTCATGACTGCTTCAACTCCACCAATCTAGAGCTGGCGTCCTTCTTTTTTGCTTCAAGGATTGACCCCCACAACTCCTCATATGTAGCACTTGTGTAGCTTGGGCCCACAATAGTAATAGCATCACACATTACCTGCCAAAATAGATTGTTTTTGGTGATGCTAAGAGGCAAGTCCCTATAGTAAACACACCTCCCCAATACACTATCTGCTTCTTGCTTCTCCCTTTTTTTAATCAATCACTTTATTTAAGGTTGTGCTCCACATCCGATTTGTGGAACAAAAAATGATGACCTCCGAGTAACATCAGTAGGTGAAGCCATGGAGCCCCTCCCACTACCCTCAGGCTCAGTCTCAGAGGTAGATAGCCCTGAATATATGCCTGCACATTCCGCCTTGTTTGCAACTACCTCTTCTTTTTTTTTGCCATTTGCATCATGTGTAACTCTCATAAGTTCCGAGCTAGACTTATCACAAAGCCCACCATCATGTCTAGGGATTTTAGGCAGATGGTATTTCAATTAGGAAACCCCTCCTGTCATATGAGCCCCACACAATTTGCAATATAGTATTTGCTGATTTGTCCCACCTTCAGGTTCCCCATACTACCAAAATGGGTCCAAGAGCTTTGGCATGTTTGCAGTGGAAGTGTTTAATAGATAGCTTCAAAATTCAGTCCTAGGCTAAGTTGCAGGAAACGTGGGTCTAGGGTCCGTTTCCGTACGGAAACGAAACGGAAACGCGTTTCCGCGTACCGTACGGCGTGGAAACGCGTTTCCGTCCGTACGGGAGCGTTTCCACACGTTTCCAGGCGTTTCCACACGTTTCCACGGACGGAAACGCGTTTCCACGCCGTACGGGCCCCGTTTCCCACAAAATAACACTTGTTTTTTAATTTTTTTTTTTTCTAATAAATTTTTAATTTTTTGAGGGTTTCTAATCACTTCTAGAACCATTCCTAAGTTATAAAATAGCAGGCCTCTCATTCTCTCATCATTATGAATGGCACTATAAAATTAATCTTTTAAATTGTTTTAATATATTATATATATATATATATTATTATATATATTCGCGTTTCCCCGTTTCCAAAATTTGGGGAGGTCGCGTTTCGTTTCGCTTCCCCGTTTCCCCGTTTCGTGCAACTTAGGTCCTAGGGCACCAAAAAAGATTAAAAAAAATGGCATTAAACCCCCACCACAAAAAATAACAGCCTCCTCATTTAAAAGATCGAATTTTACAAACTTAAATTACATTATTTGCAATGAAAAATGGCAATAAGAGGGTGCATAAAAAAGTTAAAAACAAAAATCAAGCTTGTTGTCCAAAACCCTTGCATTGGTTCATGGGCATGAAAATCATAGCAAATGACCAAAAAAAAGAAGGAAAACATTGGTAGGGAAAGAGGCAAGCAAGCATATGCCTAAATGTATGGAAAAAATCATTAAGTTTTATCCACAATTTTTTTTGTTGGTGATGATAAGGGTTGTTTGGTCCTCAATCCCTCCTTGATAATCGCCACAAAACTCTTCTCATTCCTTCTCCAATAGCAAAAAGAAAAACGACAAAAAAAAAAACCAAAATTCCTTTTGAAACCCAACAGCCTCGCGCACCCAGTTATTTTTATGGTCGTGGCCCGATTTTTCACCAAAAAGTCGCAACTTTTTCAAATTCCAAAAAATCGCGATGTTGCCAACTTTTTGCGATTTTTCACCGACTTTTGCAACACGACTTGAAACTTGGTAAAGAACACTTAGGCCTTCTATGCGTCGCCGGTACATTGTCCAATCCTATAGACCTCTTATATATCATCTTGACCCATTGTAAATTGAATCTTATAGACCTTTTATCTATCATCTTGATCCATTGGAGTTTGAATATCCTTTAGGTGATTTAGGGAAGACTCCCTTGGTGATCTGATACCACTAAAGAGCAGGAGAACGGTTGTTGAGGTGACAGTGGCAACCCTTTCTCTTGTTGCCATAAGGTATGGTTCTGCCTACTAGGGCTTTGCAATAGACTTGCTAGATTTTGCGGCAATGCCCCTAATGGGGCAACAAGTCTCAAGAAGGATCCTCCCATTAGTTAGACTTGGAAGCATCATTCTTCTTGGCTAGACCCAATGTCTGATAACTCTTGGAAGAGTAGGGCTATCCCAGGCATGGAAGGGGCAGATTGCTTACATTGGGGCTATCCTAGAAGCGAACACTGCTCAGTTTAGCAGGTTTGGTCACTTCCTCTCTCAAGAGACTTTTGATAGCAAGGATAAAATCAAATTTGGCATATGGGAATGTGGCCAAGGGAGCAGATTTCTTATAGCATCAGATACACCAAAAGAATAGGGTTAGAAGGGGCAGATTACTTACATTGAGGCTATTCCTGAAGTGGCACTATTCAGTTTAGTAGGCTTATTGTCACCTTCTCTTTCAAGAAAGTCACAGTAGCAAGAACAAAATCTGGTAGATGGTAACATGGTAGAGGTTGGCAGTATTTCTATAGAAGCACCAATGGTAGCAGATATTAACTTGGGAAAAATCGCAATGGAGGGATTTGAAGGCCCTTCTTGATATATTAATTGCCACCAGACTGGGGAATCAATTGACCACATTTTCCTGTTTTGTCCTCTCACTTGCAAGATATCAAATTGGGCATCAACTAACTTCAGGTGGCAGAGGAGAGGATTTCAAAGAAGAAATGAGCTAGTAAGGCACTGGCGAAAAAGAGACCTCCACAGCAATCGCACTAAACGAATCTGGAAACTCATCCTGTCGTTCATACTGTTAAATATATGGAAAGGGATGAACCAAAGACTGCCAACATAAAGCAAAAGCACCGGAGTACAGAGAAAAATGTAAGAGACAACCTCAGCGAAAATATCGAAGGAAGATGTGTTTATTTTCACCCACACCAAGCCATTCATCTGTGAAGCCTGCGGCATAAACATAGACCAGCTTAAGGCCTCCACCTCATCATCACTACCTTCAAGGACAACAGTCAATAGATCAGTCCCTCTTCAAACTCCCCTATGTTGGAAAATGAGAAAGGCAAAAAGATTTCCTTTATGTTGATAATTACTTGTGATATTCTTATGTTCTTATTAACTTTCTTGTGTTCTTCTTTTTAACTTAGTTCATCAAGCAATTACCAAAACCATAACACAGATACCAAAGACACCAGATGTAGGCAGACAGCCAAGGAAAAACCCCTATCTAGGGGCAAACGCAGTCAACAATTGTTCCTTTAATAGTTTCACGAGATGATCCAAGATCCTTGACCTAGACACAAACTTCATCTAATCACCAAGTCTGACCTTGCAGATGATGACCTTCCAGCAACAACTTTTGACCTAGCACTTCAATCTTGCAGTAGCAGAATTTCGACCTCCCTGACAACTAAATTTCAACCTAGCAATAGAACTTCGACCCAATAGCAGAACTTCGACCCAGCAGCGGAACTTCGACCCAATAGTAGAACTTTGACCTAGCAGCAGAACTTCGGCCCAGTGGCAGAACTTTGACCCAGCAACAGAACTTCAACCTGCACCAAAATCTAGAATTTCGACCCCAGTAGTAGCCTAGTAAATTCACAAGTGTGAGAGGGATGACCCAAAAACTTCGATCTTCCTTCTCTAGCAAATCTCCTTCCATTTCTTCTGCAATTTCGTATTCTTTTGCTTCTCTCTCTTGAATATCGAACTTGTGAGTGTATATCTTCAAATGAATCGAACTGCCCTTATTTATAGCCTCTTTTGGAGTTCGAATTACCATAATGTAGGCCAACTTGATCAAGTAAGGGCCAAGAGGGTGTGGAGGTGACAACTAACTTATTTGACTCAATAATAATTATTTTTACATGATTCAAAAGCCCAAGAAGGGTCTTTTGAATGGACAATGACTCTAATGACTTATATAAAACCTAGAAGTCCTCAATGGGGACTTTGACCTATAACATGATGACCCAAGCATGAAACCCATGCTTTAATAAGTCATAATAATAACAATAATAATTCCTTTTTCTTTCTTTTGATAAATACATTTCATTATGACTCAAATACAATTTATGAAGACCAAACCTAATTACATTCTTCAACACTCTCTCTTAACTAAGGAGGTATTCATAAATAAATATATATATACAAGTACATGGAAGATCTCAAAACACATGAACCATGAAGAGTTTAGACACACATGATGCCACGAACTAGATTCCTGACTAGGGCAATCTATCTAGGTGGGACTAAGATGGACGAAAGCTTTCAGCCTCTTTAGGTAACAACAGGCTTACTTACTAACAATCAATCCAGGGAACTAGGTGCGTAATGAAAGATCAGAGCTCTATGACCAACACCACCCTCCTTACTTCGAGAACTAGACATCAACACACAGGCCGGCCAGATGTCCTACCAGGGATACACAATGCCTCAACATAACAAATCCCGCATGATCAAACAAATCAGTAACATCAACCATGCTTCCAAAACATCGAGAGATTTACCTGAAAAATCACAACCCCAATCAGTAACAATCTTTAAAATACATAAGTAAACACAAACCTTCGAGGTCTTCAAACATCTTGATGTTGCTTCACAATTTTTCACAGTAGGACTTAGAGGTAAACAACTCTTGACAGAAGTTTCCTCAACCATGCAACTTCCTTTCCTACTTCACAAGCATCAACATATTCTACAATCGGATCCTGCTTTCCTTCTTTCAACAGCACTTCAATATACATTCTCCAATTTCTTCTTCAAGGTACCCATCATGACTATAATATGTTCTCCCTCTCAACTTGGGAAATTTCTTCTATCCAAGCTCCCTCTTAACTTAGGGAGATCAATTTCTTTTGCATAGCATCAGAGAATCTTTCATGGCTTCATCCCTTCTTATCAAAGTTATCTTGATCATCATCATTCATAAAAATTTCTTCATCATGCTTATCAACAAATCAACTTTACTTACAAATATCTTCAACATCTTGAACCAAATATATATATAGAAGCATGAAGTTAACTATATCATAATCAGACAATAATGGAAACATTAGGCATCAAATACCTAAATTTTGTTAGGTTCATAATCAACGAAAGACACATACTTTTAAAATTCAACTTCTTGCTTGGGTTTTGTTACAGACCCTAGATCACATTAGTAACTTAAGATATCAGTCTCATTATATCTAGGGCCTCAATATTTCTTTCAAATATATGAGATAGTTCTACAATGCATCCAACAACTTTAGAATTCATATGCTAGTGTTAAAATTGGCAACTAGGGCCAAACTCCACATGGTTCATCTTATTTATGACAACTGATATTTTTCTTGGATTCCTCTCTCCGAGAGATGTAGGATTGATCTAAAGATCATCCGATTTTGACATGTACAAATGAAGTTATGAATTTATTTTTACTATGGCCAAATTGTCAAGGTCAGCCAACAAACCTATGTAGGCTCAGATGCCCAACAGTCACGTCTATTCATCCTCAACGTTGCATATAAATAGAAGGTGATTTAGCCTCATTTGGACACACTCATCATCCCACTTCTCTCTCTCTCTCCTCAGTGATTGGGTATGGATTTTTGGGCCTCTCTCTCTCCACACGTCCGAAATTCTAGGAGAGCGAAATTTCAGGAGGCCATAATTTCAGAAGACCGAATTTCTAGATAGTTTAACCAAGTGTTGACCAGCATGCGTTGACCTCCTGTGGCTTCGTTTTTGTGAGGGCTATCTCTGTTTGGGCAAGCCGCATTTTTGGACACAGAAATCGAGGCCAAATGTTGATTGTTGACCAATGTTGACTGCAGCTAGGGCTAATAGCAGGTGGGTTGTTTAACCAGACTTTGACTGGGCTGAATTTCATTGTTTTGAGGGTAGTTTTATCTTGTCGTTAGGAGGTCGAAGTTGACTAAAGTTGACTGATTTGTTGAGGGTCAAATCTGCCCTATTGACCAGTGTTGACTTTTGTGGTTAGGGCTCTTTTGTTGTTGTTATAAATTATCAGATTTGTAAATTGTACTATCTCTCTCTATTGAACTATTGAAGATTAAAAGAAGATTTGATCAAGGGTTTCCCCACATTGGGGTTTGTCCCTATCTGGTGCCACATCTTGTGTCCTCATGTCTTGGCTTGTCTTCTATTGTTTATGCTTATGTTCTATCTGCATTTTACTATCATGTTGATGTGATTGCAAATTTGAATATTGATACTAGGCTAATAAAGAAATTGAAGTAAAATTGCTCTAAAGCATAGAACATACCATTGTTGCCTAAAATTAACATGGAATCAAAGCTGAGGTGAAGACAAAGCCCAAGCAAGACTGAAAGAACAATCACCAAATACAGTTGGACGAGGACAAAAGGCTCAATGGGTTCCTCATCCTACTTCCTAGCTGAAGACAAGCTCCATGATAAATCTGACTATCATGGATGGAAGATGTCTCTTGATTTGACCTTGGAAGAAAAAGAAGTAATGGATTATGTGCAAGGTAAAATTCCTAAGCCTCCTTCAAATGCACCGTCTACTGCAAAGACCAAGTATAATAGGGTTGAAGTCAAAGCGAAGAAGATTATCAAGGATTCCATTGACAAGCACCTAGTGGCCTCTATCTCCGAATTGAAGACCTTCAAGGAAATCTACGACAGATTGGTCGGCATGTTCAAGGTTAGTAATGCTAATCAAATTTTATTTCTCAAGAATAAGTTGAAGGATATTAAGAAGGGCAAGGACGAAGACATTCAATCCTATTTCTTGAGGATTACTAAGATCAAGAATGATCTACTCTCGATTGGAGAAGTCAATCCTGACAGGGAACTTACTCTCACAACCCTTGGAGGACTCCCACTTGAGTGGTATGTATTTAGAACCACCATACTCAACAATGATCGAATTCCAGGGTTTGAAGAATTGATGTCGAGATGCATTCAAGAAGAAACAAGAATGGTGGAGCAAGAAATGCCTTCTAATAGAAGCAACCCCATTGCATTCTCGCTCATGCCAAGAGGAAGAACAATGCAGGTTGAAAAAAGCAAAGTCAAGGAAAACCAGGATTCAAAAATGGAAGGAAGGGAAGATGCTTTCTTTGCAATAAATTTGGCCACTATGCAAGGGAGTGTCCAAATAGAAGGGACACATCACATGATGATGATCACAATCATTCTAGGGGCAACTTCAACAACAACGATCAAAGGAATGGCAAGTCCAATGGCAGAGGAAGAAGGAATCCAGGACATCAAGGAAATGGTCGACCCTCCAAGAAATCAAGGAACTCCAGGTATGAAGAATCAAATGTTGTTAACAATAAGCAAAAAGAGTAACATCTTATATCGGCCCTCTCCACTACCTTTCCTCCAGACACTTTAGGAAATTGGTTGATTGATAGTGGTTCCTCAAGGCACTTTATCAGATACAAGGAAGCCCTCTCTAATCTAATAGAAAAGGAGACAAACTTGGAGATCATCCTTGCAAACGATTACACCTATCCTGTGAAGGGAGTAGGGAATGTTACCCTTCAATTGAATCAAGGTAACACTATTCATTTGCAAGAAGTATTATATGAACCTGATCTCAAGAAGAACTTGGTGTCCATTTCGACAATGGAAGACAAAGGATACAAGGTGGCTTTTATCGATGGAAAGGTACGTGTTTGGAAAAGAAATTTTAAAGATGCTTTTACTCTTGGGTTTAGGATTGACACTTTATATCAAGTTGGAGGAAGTCCATTGGGAGCCATGTCTTGCGACACATCTATACAATCTTAACTATGGCACGAAAGGTTTGCCCATCTTCATTATAAGGCCCTACCTGATGTGAGGCAGATGGTAGCAGGTACGCCCGAGTTCAAAGTAGAGCATGAAGGTGTATGTTCGGGATGTGCCAAAGGAAAACTTACAAGGGGACCATTCCCCTCAAGTAATAGCAAAACCACGGATATATTGCAATTGATCCACTCTGACATATCTGGTATGATGCCCATAAACTCTTTGGAAGGATACTTATATTATCTCACCTTTACAGATGATTATTTTCGCAAGACCTGGATCTACTTCTTGAAGACAAAGAATGAAGTGTTCACCTCGTTCCAACACTTTGAAGCCTTGATCGAAAACCAATCCAAGAAGAAAATCAAGATATTGAGGACCGATAATGGGACCGAGTACGAATCCAATGAATTCCAAGATTATTGCAGAGAAGCTGGCATTTGTTGAAATTTGATGACTAAAAAAAGTTCCCTGCAATCCCAACCCGGTTTTAATTTCACCTTATCACTCCCATTCAGTTAAATGCCCTTTCCCATAAACATACATTCAACATATAGAATTCTAGAAATGAAATTTTCAGATTAAAGCATATGGGACTGTCAACACATGCTGAAAATAAATATGGACATAACCAGACCAACAACAAACATAAAAATACATCAACTTAGACCCAGGCAAAACCCCTTCAATCTTCTCCAGGGAAAACCTCTTAGAGAGCTCTTCAAATTTATTTATCTTTCAAGTTCAGGAAAAATACATTTGCAGACAAAACAAAACAGCAAAATACAACTTATCTCTTCAGCCTAAAATTCCTTGAAAACCATGCCCACTTTGCCTCGATTTCCGTGCCCACTTGAAGCTGAAAATATGTATTGTACGGATACGATTGTGCGGACTGTACTGTACGGAATATACAGATTTTTTCAACAACGAAAAAATTCTAAAAC
The DNA here is from genome assembly GCA_000404065.3 of Pinus taeda. Lineage (NCBI taxonomy): Eukaryota > Viridiplantae > Streptophyta > Pinopsida > Pinales > Pinaceae > Pinus > Pinus taeda. The sequence continues at coordinate 12,995 of APFE030866604.1, forward strand.
TTATCTTGAACGGCGTGCAACTCACAGCATTCAATGTTGTTCATACTGTACCTTATGTTGTCTTCCATGCCTTGATTTCCATGCCCAGCTTTGCCCATAAATCACTCCTTCAGCTTGCCGCAACAAATTTCTCCTTCAGAACTTTTCTCCAACTCCCAGCCTCCTTTCTCCAATCTTCTCATGAAGAATGAACGCAGTCTCTCTTTTCTTTCCCCCTTTTGTTTCCCTAAATGACTTTTGGGAAACCCTAACATCTAATGGCTCAGATTCATTTAGATCAAGGGATGAGAATAAATGTGCATTTAATTCTCACCTTCTATTATTTAACTCACCCATTAAATAAAGTACCCACATTGTACTTTATATCTAAAGTCACTTTTCACTTTATAATTTAACATTGACTTTACCACTTATAAAGTCACTTTCACTTGATAAAGTCACACTTAGGAAAAGAATTATTTTGGACACTTTTCCCTGTGTAGAGACTAACCCATGGGAAACCACTTGTCCAAGGTACATTAAAAATCAACAACATTAAGAGGGAGACTACAAAGGCATACACTCCTGAGCAAAATGGTGTGGTTGAAAGGAAGAATCGCTCTATTATAGAAGCAGTTCGTTCCATGCTTCATGATCAAGGCCTTTTGAAGTTTCTATGGGTTGAAGATGTAAATATTGTCGTGTATGTTCAAAACCGATGCCCTCATCAAGCATTGGACTTCAAGACTCCCAAAGAAATGTTCACTGCTAAGAAACCTAATGTCTCTCATTTTAGAATTCTTAGAAGTCCCGTATATTTTCATGTGCCGAAAAAGAAAAGAAGCAAATTAGGTGCATCTGGGAAGAAAGGAATCTTTATGGGTTATAGTGAAAATTCCAAGGGATATAGAATTTATGTGGCTGGTCAAAAGGAAGTTGAGATAAGTCATGATGTCACCTTCAACGAAGAGCCCTCAGGAAGATCAACAACCTTCCTATCCGAAAGAAGGACAAAGAAGCTGACGCCGGAAATCAGGGTGTAAAAGAGGATGAAACGATGCCTGATGTTGATGAACCTATGGATCTTATAGATCCTCCTCCTCATGAGCCTTCCTCCTCCAAAAGGAGACCCTCATGGCTTAGGGAGACTCTCGAAGATGCCGAGAGACACATTGCACCAAGGGGGACTTTCCGTGAAAGCAAGAAGCCGAACAGGTACCAAAGATACTTGACTGCCATGAGCACTATCATTCAAAATGAGCCTTCGTCATTCAAAGAAGCTGTGAAGCAACAAGTATGGAAGGATGCTATGAATGAAGAGCATGAGCCAATTATGAATAATGATGTCTGGGATG
>APFE030866612.1:0-31883 GCA_000404065.3 Pinus taeda
CTAATACATCTCAATAGGGAAGGATCAGAAAAATATCTCGTGGATCTTTGTATACAGGTATCTATCCAACCACTATTCCTTTGTTAGTCACAGGTTTCTGTTCTCTTGCGCCACGAACTTGTGGATCTTCCTATCCAACTAGTCTCTGATCTCTTTCTTAGTTGGATTCCAATGATACGACATCACACATCTCTTATGTAGATTCCGGTCCCGGCAACAAAACCATTTGTTGGCTTGAGGGGGCTTGACCCAGGTTCATTGTTAATTAGCCAAACAAATCCCTACACTACTGGCCCTTCCAACATTAGCCCGTGGAGCGCGGACCGAAGTCTCACCCGAAGCAGTATGGGGGGATGCCGGAACCAAGTTTCTGCACCCTGAGATAGTCGTGATGTCGTTGGATTCCTTCTATCCCTACCTTCGTGTAGGTCGCTTCGCCCTAGGGCTTGCAAGATGAGCCCTTTATTCTGTCCTTAAATACCTCCATGAAAGGGTATGATCGACCTTCGCGTAGCCATAGCCTGTTGCTTAGGTACTTTCGCGCTACTATGGCTTTGTGCTGTGCAAATTCCCCAATTAATCTAAGTGACTTGCTTATCTTCTCAAATAATTCTAGTTAACACCGCGTAAACAGATAATCGTAAATGCGTTCAATTATTCAATGTAATTGCATTCATTCGCGCATCACATAAGCATAATAAAGGAAATTCATACATAACATATCAAGATGCATTAACAAAACAAAGACACAGGAATTGCCAAATATTTCTCTTTATTGATATCTTCCAAGTGTTTACAACATCTGTCCGCCCTGCGCACACAGCTGCAGGGGTCTGCGCACTCAGCTGTGGACTTCTACCCTAGGCCTCTGCGCACTCAGCTGCAAACCCTCTACCTATGCTACAACCTAAGACTTAGACCTTTTACTTCAGAGCTATAACTCTCTTACATAATTCATCATTGTGTGTCTCTAAAACTACTTAAATCTTAGCTCTTTTTATACAATCCCATGGTCTGCGGACCATGGGTAGATCTCTTATAGCCAACTTTTCTCTACAAAACTAAGGGTGGACTACCCTTTGTGACACACAACCCCTTCGTGCTCTGCGACAAAAAAATGCAGATTCTTTACAATTCTATTACAAAATTTGACTCAAACATGGGCTTTTAGCCCCAAAAATGCCCTTTGGGAATCCTGCTCCCAACAACTGCCATATAAGGTTAATTTTGACTCTAAAGGAACTTTCAAAGGATCAGAAGACTCATAAGTGCTTGATGTAATCATATTGACCTGGGAAACATTATGAGGAAAATTTGGTGGAGGTAATGCGAAAGTTCCCATAAGTGATGAGTCTTTAAGAAGACCAACACCAACATCTTCATACAGAGTATTTGATTTTCCAACAAAAGGAACACTACTAATAGAGTTAGGGTTTGAAGTATAATAAGACAATTGGTATACTTTTAAAATTTTTCCTTTATGAGGAAACATAATCATTTGAAAAAACGAGGAGACCACTGCATACATGGTATAAGTCCAACTTCAGCCAAGTAAAAGGTTATAATCAAGTTGAGAATCAACAACCTCAACTTCAATCACAACTGTTTTACCCTCTAATTTTATAGGTAGATCATTCAAAATTCCATAAGGTCGAAAACCTCTTCCATCAAAGTCCTTCAAAGTTGTGGGAGATTGATTGATTGTTGGAGAAACTAAAGCTTTATAATAAGTAATAGACATGATGCATGTAGATGCTCCTTCGTTAATTACTGTTTTAAAAACTCATCTAGTTTTGACAAAAAATGGTAACTTAATTGCTAGTTGATGTGGGAGTCGCAGTACATGATTTTCGAGATAAAAAACAATTAGATTTAAGTCATGAGGATCTACTGCTCATATAGCTAATAATAATAATTTCCTTTGTGCTAGACAAGTCTGAAGCACTTCAAGAGCTGACATTGTTGAAGGTGACATAGCCAGATCTTCAACAATGTTGTAATTCTGAGCAGCTCTAGCATGAGGATTAAAAAGCTAACCTTTGAAGAAAATCTTTAGCAGGTGGTCAAATTATCATATCAGGATTGGATTTCTCAATACGCAAAGGTTCAAAAGCAAGAGGAATGGATGTGGAGTTTAGATAAGGTAAATTAGAATCACCTCCATCTACAATAAGACTTTTTGATCCATAGTCTTTGGATCTTGTAGCTACTATAACTGGTGAATACATCATTATGATGTTTGCCGATGTGGAAGAGGAAGATGGTATATGGGAGACCATCTTACTGTCTGAAGGAGGAAAAACATCCTTCAAAACAACAGGAGTGGGGGAACCCTTAACAAATTTAGAAACTTTGGTGCGATGAGGGCACTCCTTAGTGTAATGATCTTCATCACATATCAAACAAGGCTAACGAGGTTTCTTCTTTTCATCAGAGGGTTATTTATTGTTTGATTTCTCCTTAGGGGTAGTGTTTTCCTTCATTTTACCTTTTCCTTTCTTTTTACCTCCATCTTGCTTGTTCTTTCTCGTAGATGAATCTATGGCATTAATTTCAGGAGAAGGATCTACTTTGGGTGAATCAGGTAAAGCCAAAATCTGAGTTTTCTTAGAATTTTTGTTTTTAGGCTTAGATCGTTGTCTAATAGAACCAATCACACCATCAACGATATGTGATCCTGTAAATGCTGGATTGGTTTAACCTGGACGATGCAGATCTGAATATTTTTCATACAAAGTGCCAGCTTGAGTATAAACGAGATCTAAGTACTGGGAAAAAGTGATAACTTATTCTTCAGTTACAACACCACCCTTGGAAACATCTTCAGTAATTACTGGTAAAAGTGATTTTATGAACCATTCGGCTAAAATATAGTCTGGAATATAAACATTAACCAAATGATGTCTTCGCCTCCATTCATGAATATCATCTGAATGATGGGTTGACATTGATTGTTTTAAAGAAGTTAAAAATTTGGTACCATTATCATAATGAATGGGTATCTAAAAATGTGTCAAAAAGGTAGTGGCTATGGCATTGAAAGTACTAAAATAACCTCGCGATAACTCAACATACCACTTGGCTGCTGAACTGGTTAAGGTTCATTGGAAAAGATGTAATCTAATGGAATCATCGATTAAGAGTTCGACGCACACCAAAGATGATAAGTCATGACATGGTTTGACAGGTATTCTCCTGATTTACCTTCAAATTTTGGAATGTCATTGGGTAATTTTGTAGGATTGGTGACCAAAACAGTAGATAAAAAATGGGATCATTTGTTAATCGAGATAGGTCTAGTAAATCCAAAGTTGCAATGAATGGTAACTGACAGTTAGTATCCTGTTGCAATATTGATAACCTCGAGGGACGAGTCCTATTCCTGGAGGAGCATACCCAGGATATCCTAGAATAGCCTGAGAAGTTGGAATTTGCATACCTCCCGGATATATAGGATGAGCCATACCATATTGCGGTTGAATAGGTACTTGAAAAGTATGACCAGAGTACGGTTGATTATGTAAAGGAGGACCCTGATCCATTTGACCATGGATAAATTATCCTTGAAAGGGTTGATTCTAGTATGATTAGCCTTGGAAGAATTGAGTTTTAAATGGTTGGCCTTGAAAAACCTGATTATGAGTTTGACCTTGCAGAACTTTCCCTTGAAACGACATTTGCACATACGGTATAATAGACTGCACCATAGGTATTTGGGGTATAGATTGAATTGTAGAAAGAATTTGATAAGTTGATACTTAAGGAATAGTTTGAGTAGTTGGCTATCCTGTTACTTGAGAAGTAATGAGAACAATTACCTGTGATACTCGTGGGAATGAGTTCGTGGTGAACTCGTAACTGGATTTTGAAAAAATGTTTGCACAATAGACTGAACCAAGGTTCGTGGAGTACTTGGGACATGTTGTTAAACAAGTGTCGATTGAAATGGCTATTGAACAGGAATGCCTTGAACATGCATTTGAAGGATAAGATGTCTGAACCACTAAACATGTTGATAATTTGGCACTTGAGGAGCAACTAGAAATGAATGTTGGTTATATGACGAATTCCAGGTAATGTTCATCCCAGGGAACAGAGTACCAACAATGGGTTGAGATATAACAGGCTGACCCGAATTGGTTTGAGGGACCTGACCATAAAGTGTATAATTTCCAGTAGTAGGTTTCCCTTCACCTGTAGGATAAGTTTCAACTAAAGGTTGTCCTCTTGGGGGAGGATAAGATGGTTTCCCCTAGGAGGGTGATAACCACCTGTTGGGTTTGATTGAGGATTACCTACATTGATGGAAATCATGTTTATATATTGATCATATGTCAATCCATGAAGTGTAGGATCAGTTAACCCAGTTGACATAGTTAAAGGTTGATTTAAGGGAGAAGCTCTTGAATATGTTTCAGAAATAGATTGATATCCAGGGGGCAATGATGGGCCACCATATAAAGTTGATTATGGAGGAGTAGAAAACATAGAAGTATCTAACGACATGGTTCCAGAAATCATTCTAGAACAATCAAAACCTGGTACGATAGAAAAATGAGTAGTGTATTGTGGAATGCCTTAGACCTAACAAGTTCAAAGGCGTAAAATACCAAGCGTCAGGTCGAAAAGAGAAGTTCCTGAAAATCAGTTTGGCCACTGGTAAAAATTGACGTATTAGACGATTCTTCCTCTTCGTCAGAAGCAAGTTCTTCAATACTAATAAGACAAGGAGGTAGACTATCGGTAATAAGGAGTTTTACTTGTAGGGGCTAAAGCAACAGAAGGTGATTCAGTTCCAAAAACGTCAGACTCTGGTTCTTCAATATCTGGTTTGGTCAATTGAGATTCCGCAGTTTCGCCAATATCTGAGTTTGAATGAATAATTTCGGTAACTATTGGATTAGTTACTTATGAGTGTGATTCTAGTGTTTGAGGTTGATCGTATTCAGATTCTATTACTTCATGTCCTAGAATAATAGAATTTCTTGGTTGATTTACTTCAATTTTTGTTACTTTAGATCCTAGAATAGTATATGTTTCTGGTTGATTTACTTCAGTTCCCGTTACATAAAATTCTATAATAGTAGACGTTTCAGGTTCATGTGTAGTCCCAGATCCTTTTGATTTTTAATATTCAGTTTTAATCTTTTCTAGCTGACTCAACGTATATTCAGGGGGTTGAACCATTAGGGGAATTTTGAGGTCTAAAATGGGCCTCCTAAGAAAAATGTACAACCAAAATAAACTTTATAAGAACCAATAGGATTCAATATGATGATGTTAACCATGGACGATGACTCACCATTTTGGAGTAAAAAAGTAAAAAGATCAAAAAATAATACAATAATAAAACTACTTTTTCAACTTGTATTTTCAATTTATATCCCTAAGGTTTTACTCAAATTTTGAGCGGGAATACTCATTGGATGCAAAATTTAATTCCTAATCCAAGGAGTACCCACATTGCACACTTTCGATGGACCTTGCTACACGAAAAATGAGAAATACATGAAAAAAAGTGATTGCAATAATGGTGTTTTTTTTTAAAATGTATTTCTCATTTTTCATGTAGCATGGTCCATCAAAAGTATGCAACATGGATACTCATTGGATGAGGAATCAAATTTTTCATCCAACAAGTGTTTCCGTTCAAAATGTAAGTAAACCCATAGGGAGATAAGTTGAAAATATGAGTTGATTTCCACCGCCCCTAAATATTTATGATGTAATCTAATATTATTTTATTATTTCCACTATTAATTTATAATTTCCTTAGTAGGACCATTTTAGACCTCAAAACTCCCCTAATGCAACATTCTATGTGATTGTCTTGGTAATTTAGCCACGATGAATTTTTGACTTAATAATTGACACAATATCAAAATTACACATAAAGTCTCTAGAAAGTGAAAAACAAACAAAGTAACAAGCGCTAATAAATCTAGGAATTCATACTATACAAACTCACCTTTCACAGAGATCAATATATACTAGTTGGTGATGAAATCCAACGTCACAGAGATCAAAGTGATTTCTTTTATAGATATGAGCGTTTGGAACTAGTTACCCTAACAACCTACTTAATGAAACAATCTAGTGCAAGTAACTTTGCTTATTCAATCTCAAGCAAAGATTACCGTCCAAAAAGTCCAAGTGAGTCTAGTCAATGTTTGTTTCAGGTACAACAAGACCTTCCTTATGCCGTCACCTTAGGTAGAGCCCTAGCATTATGGTCACTAAGTTTACCAACTACAACAATCTTACCTGGGGGAATAATCATAAATCGGACATACACGCATGGGAAAAGTAACAAATCTCAATGCCCTTGAAAGATCCTCAACATGGTTAATTGAAGGTTTACTTTCAAGTGATCCCAAGTACCTTTTGACACCGTTGTAATTTGTGCAAATCACTCTATCATAGCCAATGAAGTGGGTACAATCACTACACCAAATCCAACATGATCTCATGCTTAACTCATGTATAAGAAGAGCTTCCCAAAGAAAAACTGAAATAATTGGATTTCTCTCCCTAACTCAAGATATTATTATTTGTTTGTAGCTTTGGCAAGTTTAGTTCCTTCCCTATTCCAAATCCCTACACTTAAGCTACTGTAGATGGTAAGAACGCTAAAAATGTAAAATACTAATTGATTTTATTTAGGGTTGTGTTATTAAGTTATTATTTACTCAATAGGTAATGAGAGTGAAACTAATGATAGTACGACTCGACTCAAAATTCTAATGCAATTGAACATCAAATTTGTAATCTATTGTTCAATGAAATCCTATATATGAAAAAGTGAGAGTTTCTTTGATTTTCGTTTCAAATAAAAAATGCAAAACTCAAAACTTAACTTAAAATTCTTTTCACCAGCAAGCCATTCCACTTTGAATGCAATCTAGATGTAGAGATAAACTAACATTTCAAACTTTCCTAAAGAACGAACAAACTCAAAACGTCCTTTATCACTGATAACTCAAAATTTTGAAAATGCAAAGGAATCAAACAAGAGTCGAAAAATGCAGTTTTCCTAATGGTGCCAAAAGCGCAATTATGAAGGAATTCAAAATTGAGAAGAAACAAATTCTTTTGAATCATTCATAAATGACAACCATTCTTCATAAAACACACTAATTTATGAGAAACCCTAATTTGCAATTAAACAAATAATTTCTTCACAAATAAGAAAGATTGATAATAGATCTGGTATGTTTGAAAAAAAAAGATAGGAATACAGTAATCTTGAAGGCAACCTATATCCTTTTTATCAATCAACAAACAAGCCAGACAAAACCCTAACCAATTTTGCAAAAGGGACCAATTTCTTAGAAAGAATTAATAAAGAACTCAAACAAGTTCAAAAAGATATGGGACAACTGAAAAAAAGATGATGACACTTTCAGAAACCAAAATTCAGATTCTAGGTAGAAGAAAACTTAATTTTAAAAAAATTATAGGAACTATGTAGGTAAGAAGTGCAAACTAGTGCACATGTGCAAGTTGCTTAACACACAAATTACGCATATCTGTGCTCTGTGTATGAACAAAAATTGTGCAGTTATGGGAAATCTAAGAAAAATAAAAAGAAAGAAATCAAACCAAAAGGATATGAAAGATCATAAATTTGCTAAGACTCATGTCCAGCTAGACAAAGAAGATCGGAAAGAAAAACCAAGAAAGAGAAGAGAACATTACCGTTACCTAGGGAGTCACCAATTTGTTAGGCAGATAAATCCCTCTTACTGACAACAGTGATCTCCCTAGATCCTAAAGGAAACTAGAAACAAACAGACAATTGGATAGCTCTTTCCCTGAGCTTACTTCGTTTAAATTATGAGTATAAAAGATGGTGAATAAGCCTCTCACCTATTTGTGAAATGCTTGATGAAGATCCCCACTTGTCATGATGTATCTTCTCAATGCTTGCAAAGACCTGCAACCACAAACATAAGAAAGATCAAAGGTATATGCAACATAAAAATTCAAACAAGCTTAATCTAATGATCAAGGAGATTAGAAATTAAAATTTCCTTAATGAATATCTAAAGAACTATAAACCATTCATCATTTCAGTAAGATAATACAATGGAAGAAAGGATTCATTTGTATTAATTCAAGGATAAAGAAGAGCCTTACAACATTTTCCTTGATGTCATGAGGTTCCTCCCAAATGCCTCCAACCCTTTCCTTAGATGATAAGCCTTCTGATCTTAATTCAACAACATAAGTCTATCTTTTCTGACCCGCTCTATCCCTCTACCCTCTAGTTAATTTATAGGCCAAGAGGAAGAAATTTAAGATCCAAAAGAGGAGGATGACATCCCATAATTAGGGGATAAGGGTTCCTTGAGGAAGGAGAATTATGTTCATCATCTGAGGGGTTTGGCTTGAATAGGTATGACCTGGGAGCTTTCAGTTGGGACATATTTGCCCAACAATGCTTCTAGATCTCACTTTTTAATTTTACTTTTCTTTGATTCACCTGCGTAATCTATTGTGGTAGATAGAGCATAGTTCTATATTGTTATTAGGATAAGTACAACGAACGTGTAGAAACTTCTAGGAAAAGTGTGCAGGCCATAATTAATAAGGTATACAAGCCATTTTCCCCAAAATTCTCATCTTCCTCAAGGGATTTTTGATTGTTTGACCTCTAAGGGAGTCCAATGGAACATGTTCACAGATGGAGAGAAATCCATTTATATCGATTAAGTGTCACGGTGACAAAAGGATGTGTAACAGGTGTTAAGCTCAAACCTCATGGGGAAGGGTTGAGAATGGAAGCCACTTTTATACAACTTGAGTGGACATGATGGTTAAAAGCACATCTTTCCTCCTAAGAGATCACAGGTTCAAAACCAAAGGGGGTAGAGTATGTATGCCTTTGTAGACTTAGAAATCAAATCACTGCACAATTATTTTAATTATAAGAATAATTAATATGTAAGTTAAACATACACACATTTAAAAAAACATGGAACAATATTCTTAACCATGGAGATTGACCTCCGCTTTACCATGGATATTCTTAATCTATAAATGTGCTCCAAAAATCATAACTCACTTCATATGACACTTGTTCACATGCCAATTTTTTTAATTAATCAATTTAATTAAAAGGGATAAAATGAAATAACTACTTTGGAGATAAATATCAACCTTTAATTTGTGTATACTATGAATATTCTAGAATATTGATTGGAAACCAAATTCCTACCATCCACCTAATAATTAAATTAAAATTACGGAAACCCTATTCCAAAATATATACATCTATCAATATAATTAAAAAATTAATTTTACTAAATTGAAAAAATATAAATATATAAACCACTTAATTAAATAATATAAAATATATAAATTTTATAGAATGTCACCATATTTGAATATATAAACTACATAACAAGCTAAGTACAAATATATAGATCATATGATGAAGAAGAATAAGTATATATCTTTGAATATATAAACCTTGTATAAGCCACCAAACTAGATAAATACAAATATATAAACCACATAACTAAAAAACAAAAGTCACCTAGTGGCATACCATTTTTTTTGTATAAATTAATTTTGTGGATCTAGTTTTATTTATTTTTAAATACTTTGACATTGTGATAGATTGTTCTTCCTCCATCTATATAATCAATATTGTTAAAATGAGAATAAACTTTAATGAGCTCCAAAGTGAAATAGGTTATTGAACAATTCCTTAAACTTAGAATGTCTAAATAATCTCATCTTTATGAGAATAAAAGAGTCAAAGATGATTTTTTTTTATTAAAATGTTTTTTTATACATATACACTATATTTCAATTCTCAATATTTTGTTCACCTGAAATGTCACATTTAGACACATAGTTCTCCTTTAGTTATTTTTATTATTATTTGGAAATACATTATCTAGATTTACTTTTATATGTTATTTTATTAAATATTTAAAAGAGAATTTAAATTAAATGATTGTGGAAAAAAATATATTAAATGAAAAAAATTATATTATATCAATAAAAATAATAATTTAGATTAAATTATTTGTGAGAAAATTTAACTTAGATGATAGAAAATTATATTTACCTTTTTTTTTTTTAATATGGAGATTGTCTTAGTTTTATATGTAATTTCCTTAATGAGATTTAAGAGAAGTAGTTTTATATGTAATTTCCTTAATGAGATTTGAGAGAAGGATGTTTTAAGTTGAGGATGCAGTTGACTGTATCCATTCATATTGTCCACTTTCATTATCATGCCTGGTTGACCCACCATATTACCATAATCTTTCTTTATCATGATTATGCGAATCAACATTTCGGGCTGTTGATTCATTTTTTTCCTGTTGACTTCAACACCTATCTTCCAGGATAAGGGTAGTACCTTGGTGCTTCCCCCCCTTATGGAAAATCCTTGGATGTCACAGTAGGAATAATTATTGACAATTGATGTCACTAACCCCCCTAACATTCGACACTAACATAAGATTTCATGTCAGGGTTGTATCATACTTTGTGACCATTGCAGTTTTTTTATTTAGTTGAATACCCATGCATCGCTTAGCACCTCTCAACAATGCTTACATTTCGATGCATGGGAGGTATCCACAGTCGAAGACCCATGCCTCTAGAAGCACCTCACTCAGCAGTGCTTCACCTTTTTTGATGCACGAGGCACTTGATTCCGTCTATTTGTTAGAAGCATCCTTAAGGGTGTAAACATTTATCATCATTTACCATCAACATGTCAGCCACCACAATGTTGACTTGAAAATAATATTTCTTGTATGCTTGTAATACTTAGTCACTAGTCATCATAATGAGCATGGAACATGCTTGCCTCATATAGACACTTTTTCAGAGCATGACTATCTTTATCCTTAGTCAAGGTTTTTCCTGATTCATATCTGCAACAAGTTATTCTCTCTCTCAATAAGTTGATTAGGCTCTTAGTTAGAAAATAAAAACATGATGTATTTCATCTACACGTTTGCTCCTAATCTCATACATCAAGGGGAAACTATTAACACCAACAAATTGTACAAACATTTGTACAATTCATATGGTACCCAAAGTCGTCTAGCAGAATGTAGAGGTGAAGATTTTCCAGCTGAAGATATCATGAAGATTCAAAAATTTAAATCCTCCAAAGGTCTCATGTGTAAAATTAAGCTGCACGACCTATCCAAATGCCAAAATTGACAATTGCGCGACTTTTCCTTTGATAGCCACATAGTCGAAGAAAAATAGGACTTAGCGATTTAGGACCACTTCACACACTTGCAAGATGAGATTCCCTAACATGTTCCAGTCAAGGATAGCCAAATTCAAGTTTCCATAGACATATGCAACCCCCAACGGATCCTCTTGTCCTACTCATGGATCATTTTCTCATTAATGGATCAAGAGAGGGAAGAAGGATTCAAATTCTATATAAACAGGGCATTGATGGACCAAAGACAAGGCAATGTTGTGCTGGGAAAATTGTTCTCAAACAATCCTGCATTTCATTATTGAGAAGAAGTAGAGCACTATTATGTTGGCAGAGTTGCTTCTTAGCAATCCATCATTCTAGTGTAGAGAGGATTTCACCATTGAGAGAGCCTTGATACATCTTTGAGAGAGAGGAGAAACTTGCAATGAGAGTGAAGAAAGAAGCCTCCTTGTTGAGGATTTTTGAGCACCATTTCTCAAATAATTCTATCCAAGTGTTCAATATTCATCAATTGTATTCGTCTTCTAATTTCATCAGTCAATAAAGAGAGTCCTTCTCCATTATGTTATTGACTTGTTTGCTTCATTAAGCATTATTTATGTGTTTTGTTTTTTAGTTTTAGTTTATGTTATGTATGCATTGTTCTTACCATTCAAAATGCTTTGTTTCTCCTATTTGTCCACTAACAACAACCAATTTGATCTATGATTTATTTGCATGGAACAACCAGTTACTAAGAAAGTGTCTTTTGGTACCCCATTGATACAAAAACATCTACACATATAACCAATTGATTTTTATGCAAAGTTCCACCTACCAACTTTTCATGTAGAATCTCTCATTTAAAAATTTTCAATGTTTGTGTATTTAAAATTAAACAATTTGAGAGAAAGAGACTATACATCTGATTTTTCCCTTTATATCTTCATAGTCTTAAAAAAATCAACCAGCAGTCGAATATGATGCTTCTGAGGTAACTTTTGGTTTTAGTGATGCATTGATGTAAGAGGAGAGTTCAAGAGAAACCCCATATGACATTCATTGCTGTTAATGGATTTTGCTAAACATGAAACATCCATGTATCACATCAACTGAATGCATCTCTACACAAATAGATGTTAAAGTGATATGATGTGACTATCAGATCTCTGAACAAATAATTGATAGTAGTCTTAATGAGATTTTAGGATCTTCTCGCGCCTCACTATTACTCATAGTTTGCTTTCACATGACACAAGCTTACATGGAGATAAACAGTGCCATAAGGAGGTTCTTTAATTAAACTACATTAACTGAACCTATAGAGCTTGACTCAATCAAACATGCACTAAACAAGACATATACTATCGGAAATATTAGTTAAAACACCCATAACATTTTCTTGCAAAGCTTGGACAACATTTTCACAATAATCGAATTGAAAATTGAAAAAATATTTAATAGAATTTAATCACGATTTAATGATAAAATTGGCTATGTTGGAATTGTAATGTCTCATTTATGTGATTGTACAACACTTGAATTTATTGTACTACATTACTTGTAAACCGACTTAGGCACTCCATGATCTTGATGAAAGAATTGAAGATGACGACATTAGGCCTTGAGATCCTCATCTTTAAATGCATCTAGTTGGGCTATTTGAGCCTCCCGCTGTGTCCATGAGCCTAGCTTTAAATCACTTTTGGCTTAAGAAATAGACGAAGCATCTCCCAGAGGCTGGTCTTCAAAGCCTAGGAATCGATCATCCTTTCTCATGTTAGAACATTAATCACGACTGTGCCAATGGCGCCGCCCACTGTTAACACATCAGGAAGTTTAATGTGATTTTTGTGAGAGTCGGTAAGACATTAGTTCAAGTCAGCGGGAATTAGAGGAGGTCATTATTGATTCTCCTTCACATGTATCTATAAATAATGATATTTAGAAATGACATATTGAACTCATTTCATAGAGTCTTCAGTTTCTTTCATGGTGGCTACTGTTTGAGGAAGAGCGAGCCCTGTGGAAGTGTAGCGGATGCATGGATCAAACACACAAGTGGAGGGCTCGGTGGTGTGTGATGGGAAGACTGCTGAGGAGAGTAGGTTGGAGAGCTGTTGCCACCGTGTGAGGAGCCAGTATGGCTTGAAGAGTTGCTGTGCATGTGAAGGCTGAGTGTGAAGCCATAAATCCAAGCCAGCACTGGACAATGTTGATTGTGGGGCCCTGTGCTCAGTAGAGGTTGTGGCGTTCTATGAGGAGGACGCCGAGTTGCCAGCCCATTTGAACCATGCATGTGGAAGTGGCCCAGATTGCTGATATGCACGACTCTGAAACTTGTGTGAAGCTGTATGGAGTAATTGCTGACTGGCGAGCACTCGAATATGAGGTGCATTGAGTTGTGCCCTACTGTTGGCGCTGATTGGAGAGAGCTCTTTTCAAGAAAGGCCATGCAAGCAATGGTGCGTATTGCATTGAAAGCAGGAGGATATTTTCAGCTCCTAATGTTCAAAATATGCTATTTTGGTAAAGCTTTTGTATTTGAAAACATACCTCACAGTTTAAATGAGGTTCATTAAGGATTTAAAGCAGTTATTTTTAAGCTACGGAACTGTGCTACAAGTTGTAGTCGATATTCATGAGCTGCCAATTGTTGTTGAGAAAATCTGTGTGAAGACCCTATTTTTTTTCAAAGTGCGTGGACTGTTATTGAGAGTCTAAGTCCAATTAAAGTCCAATTTAATGCACTGTTCAATCCACAGAGAGTGCTGTTAGTGAGCACCGTGTATGGAGAGCCCTTTAGAAGGTCACTAGTCTGATTGGAGGACAATGAATGGGATAATGTTGGATGTTGATCTTTTTGGAGAGCCCATTTGGAAGTATTTTTGGGCTTGGTAATATATTTTATTCCGGTAGTATTTTTGAGTCACAAGAACTATTAGGTCAACAGAATGATTTTATTGATCATAAATATCCAGAGGTGGAGTCCATTCCATAGGGGAGCAAAACTTGTTTGTTCTTGAACCCAATTTCTAGTAATGTGATTGGCTCTGGTTCTAAGATTTATGCGATAGTGGAGGATACTACCATGGATGTTGTTCAGAGGCCGCCCATGTTCGAATATGAATGCATTTTGGTGGTTCCTCATGGAAAGTGGGGAGAGCATGAATTGGACTACCTCGTTTTTAATATTCAAGATGTTCCCTTGCATCCCAATCCGGAAAAGGTTGTTGATGTTAGGTACGTAAGCAAGGAGCAGAGGAATTTCATAAAGAAACCTAGAAAGGTGAAGATGAAACTGCACTAGAAAATGCACAAGCATGGACCCTTTAGCAAGAAGGTCATTATTGATTCTCCTTCACATGTATCTATAAATAATGATATTTAGAAATGAAATATCAAACTCTTTTCATAGAGTCTCCAGTTTCTGTCATCTCAAGGACTCCGAACACTCACTGGAATCATATATACTGATTGCCAAATTTGATTAATGAAAAAACGACTATCTCTAAATATTATTACCAGATTTGATTAATGAAAAAAAAAATATCTCTGAATATAATTATAAAGCACATCAATCAATAAAGTAAGTATGATAACATGATATTGTCCTTGAACACTTAATTTCAGCCTTGGTGAATGATTCATTCAAACCCTCAACATCAAAGCTATGTTTAGATATATCTTTTTGCAGCCTCTAAAGTCTGTGAGATGAAAGAGAGTTGCAGAGTTTGGTGGTGACTCTCTGAAAGTTTTGGTCTTTATTGAATGACAATTCAATTGCTTCTTCTTCACCAGGTTCGTAATTAACCGATTTTGCCCCATTTTCGAGCTTCAAAGCCTTAATTACGACTTCAAGAGAGGCTTTGGTACTGTCAACACTCAATGGAGGTGTGTGGCTGGTGTCCTTCGAGTATATCTCTTGTACATATAATCCTCCCAGTAGCCAGTAGATTTCATAGATTTTGCGTATAGATAAAGTACCAACCGATGATGACAACCCTCGAAAAGCGACGGGAAATAGCGTTACAGAAAAAATTACAAAAAAAATAAATCAATGTTAACATTGTAAAACCACACAAATTTTTGGCTTACTAAAAAACTAAGAGTGACTCACCAATCCAATATGTCATAGAGTAACATAACAAATACATGAACCAAAATATATATATATAAACGACCAAACTATATAAATACAAGTATATAAAAAACATGACAAAAAAATACAAATATATAAATCAAACGACACACCCACGTGTGTCTATATATATAGTTTAACTCGATAATTACGAATATATAAAGGGTTTCTTAGGGTGAAAAATCAATCATATAAATAACACGGGTTTCGTATGGTACTGCATACCAGATTCGAGGGCGAATGTCTGTGTCTTAGCTAGGTTGAATATTAAGAGGAAATACTTAAAGGTTCAATTCCAAGACTAGGTTTCAAAATGAGTGGGGATGTGGCTCTTGTTACCTCAAATTGCAGATCCAATGACACAATGCTACAAGAACTTCTAGAATGAACATTTAGGGTTTCAACGTTTTTGTTACACATTTATGGCTCGAAACCTTTAAAGTGATTTTTTTTTTTCTTTGGATTAAGGATACTCAACGTGTGGCTTCATCTTAAAATGGAAAACAAATCAATAGTAAATGCTAAAAATGGCAAGCAAATTTCAAGTTTTGTGGAAACAAATCGTTTGGGTCAAGTCAAAATTACTTCAACAAACAAAACAAGGAAGTGAATTTGGGTAAATGCAAAGAAATATAGGGGCATTTTAAGGCATAAGCGTGCTCACTTTAAATGGGAACAAAGAAGAAGAAAACAATTCTAGAGAAAGAAAATAAGTAAGAGTAGGAAAATAAATAAGATTCAACCATTTATAGTCCCACATCTACACCTCTTACTTGGTCATCATATTTCTATGTCCAAGAACTGATGAAGACCAGGACAAGGTTGGAAATTTTGGAATCCAAAGAACAAGAAAACAACCGCAAACTTTCATAGATCACATTTGCAAATCAATGTTTAATGGAAGGTAATTGAATTTTAAAATAACAGTTAATAATGTTACAAGAGGATCTAGAGACAGGAAAACAAGAATGGCAAAGCATGAAGACATCATGGGAAACCATGAAATAATTAATAGCAACGAACAAGGATGTGATAATTTCTAAAGAAACTTAGGGAGAGACACAAGTATCTCAGCGAGCAGACCTTTTGAAAGAGAAGGCAAAAAAGAACAATAGGAAAGACACTCCAAAATAAATCAAAGCTAGAGCCAATGACGCTAATGGCCACATAAGGACGAAGGAAGAATATGCAAGTGCTCGTAGAGCACAAGAAAGAGAACACAAAGAAAGAATAGATAGGGAAAAAACTTTATTATCAGGGGAATAAGAGATTATGGGAAGAATGAAAGCAATCTCAATTTGACAATGGATTTTCTGAAAGAGAAACTACACTGGAAAGGTAAAATTTGCAAGCAAGGAGGGTGGGAAATATATGTGAAGAGAGATTTCGACCCATAAAATTCATCATTGAAAGCGTGCAAGACAAACACCATCTCTTAAGAAAAAAGAAACTCTTGAAAGACTCACACTTCTTCTTAGATGAATATTTAACCAATAAAAAAGAGGAGAGAAGGGAAGAAGTGGAGAAAATTAGAGCAACAAGAAATGAAGGGAAAATGATATGGTTGTACAATGGAAAACCAGTTATTGTAGTGTTAGGGCCTCATGGAAAAACAAGGCATCAAGCTGGTAGTAAAGAAAAAACAGGGAATTCGATAATGTGAAGGAAAACAACAAGATTAACATGGATGAAAAGGGGTGAAGGCTCAAATTTGAGTCTTATGTGCCAAACCGCGTAGCAGTCAAATCCTACCCAGGTCTACCTAAGTCTAGTTTGTTGGAATTGTAGCCCTTGGAGGAGGGGACCTAGGTTAGGGCCTATTGTGAAAGGTAGACATAATTTGTCTCATGGAAAATCATGAACATGATGATTGAAAAACTCATGTGTTTGATCGTTATTTGAAGTTAGTAGTTTGGAGCAAGGCAACAAAAAATGGCAAAGGGTATTGGGGGAATACTAGTTTTAGTGAAAGAAAAAGAAGTCAGTCACATTCAGTTAATAAAAGAGCATGCAAACAAACTGTTTTTATGGTTCAAAATATTATAGAATGAGAATCACATAATAATCGTAGCATGATATTTCCCCCCTCAAGTATCAAAAACTTACAAAAATAAATCACTAGACATCAAGGATCTGTATGTAGCTTTAAAGCAATATATTGCTTCGTATTATGAGCAGAGAGAAGATCTTTTAGTGAGATATTTCAATGCTAGAGCAACAAACCAACAAGCTAGTATTCTTTGTTGCAAAGAGGATCACAATCCTATTTGGGTCACTGAAGAGGAGAATCCCCAATGGTTGAGATGTTTAGAAGATGAAAAAGTTAACAATCATTTTGGAGATGAGTTACTTATGATGTGTGGTGCTTTCAACTTAATTATTTGCAATGGTCTAGATAGATGGAAACTGTCTAGGAACTTCACCTACAACACATACAATGGGGCAAGTGTCGTTGACTATGTGATTTGTTCATAAAGCTTGATAGAAAAGATAGACGAAGTTAAGATTGGAGAACATATTTGAAACTTAAAATTAGACCATAACCAAATTTATATAAAATTTTCATGGTTAGAAGAAAGACAACATAGGAGGAAAACCCAATGTTCTCGACAATCACTATCAAGGGGCAAAATTCTTCTAACACAAGAAAATTGTACTATCTTCAAGACAATGCTAGAGAGATTAATTCAAAAGGAGAAAACTGGTTTCCAAAGTTTCAACAATCACGAGTTAACAAATATAATTCAAAGTGCATTTGAGAAGTGCAAAAGAGAAAAAAATAGGAGATCAAAATCAAATTGTTTTCCTGTTAATGCTTAGTTTGATGATGAATGCAAAATGGCAAGAATAACCTTGAAAAAGGCAGGCAAGGAGAAGATGAATGTAAAGTTATATAAGCATATCTTAAAAAGGGAAAAAGAAGAGTTCATGCAAACAAGGTGAGAAGAGTTAATATATCTAAGTAAGAATAACCCAAAACTTTTTTGGCAAGAACTTCAACCAAGGAAGAAGAAAATCAAAAATAATATTATAGCCAATCAATGGTTTGACTATGCAAGACAACTCTATGAGAAAGAATCATAGGCCGAGCCTCCCCCGGGGATCAACACAACTACAAAGATCTTCACGTTACAAGAGGTGGATATTGGAATTAAGAAGCTGAAAAAAGGAAAGGAAAAGAACTTAGTTGAACTTCAAGTAGAGTATCTAAAATGGGGAATGAACACTCTTGCAACACACATCATGAAAATATTCAACAACATCATTTGAAAAGGATTCCCAAGAGATTGGACAACTAGCCTAGTAATACACTTTTTTAAAAGTGGAAACATTAATAATCCTTCCAACTATAGAACCATTATGATCAATCATTTATTTGCAAAGCTTTTCGACAACATGGTAGAAAATAGAATTAGTAAGTGGGCAAAAGTAAAAGAAAAGAGGGCAAAAGGACAAGCAGGTTTTAGGCTGAAGCATTCTACACTAGATCATGGTATCACGCTGAAACACATTATTGAAAAGGTTTGGAGGGACAAAGAAGAAGTATTTTGTTGTTTTTTTACTTCAAAAATGCATTTGACAAAATTCCTAGAGATAAGTTGTGGCGTAGAATGGAAGAAATTGAAATTCCTTTGCATTATAGAGCTGTTGTCCACAGGCTCTATGAAGAGGTGAAAGTCAAAATTAGAACTTCAACGAACATTTCAAAAAGCTTTAGAAGTGACATTGGAGTTAAGCAAGGATCCCCTTTACCCCTACTCTTTTTGGTTTATATATTGATAAACTGGAAGAGTGGCTAAATTCAAGGTGGAGATGGTGTTCGGTTGGGGGAGTTTGTGATAAAGCTTATTTTATATGATGATGATCTTGTATTGATTGCTAAATCGGCCCATGGATTGTAGATGCGCCTATATGCCCTTGAGCATTTTTGTAGAGTAGTGGGGATGCAAGTCAATACTAGCAAGACCAAAATAATGATTTTCTTTAGTAAAAGGAAGCAGAGCCAACATAAGTTCTTCTTTGAAGCCATCATTTTTGAAGAAGTAAATGAGTACAAGTACCTTGGGATTGATTTCAACAAGAAGATTAATTAGGAGGACTACAAAAATAATAGAATTTTAGGAGGGTGGAAAGCGTTATATGCTCTTCAAAAAATATGTAGAGAGGTTGAGTTATGGGGTTGAAAACGATTAAAGTGCTGTTTGGACTCCTAGTTTGTCCAATGATGCTAGACGGGTGTGAATTATGGGGTAGAAACACCCCCATCTCAAAATGGAAACAAATTGAGAAAATCCAAAAACGCTTGATCATGAGAAAGTTCAAAATAAAAAGTTTGATTTCTTATGAGATAATGTTGAGTGAAACAAGAGCAACTCCCATTGAAGCAATTTCTATGGTGCGCTCATAAGATATCTAAAAAGAATTGAGCAAATGGACCTAATGTTATTTTCAATGAAGACGTGAGTGAAAAAAGAAAACTTGGATGAGACAAAACTACACATGGATGCAAAAATGGTATATATATCTCAGTGTTTGTTCCACAAATAACAAGGAGCTAAATAATTTTGTTATGGAGAAGTCCCGTAAAGGTGTATAGGGAAAAGAGTTGGGTAGAAAGAAGAAGTACTACGTTGATGAATTCAACCTTAAATGTGATTTCCAAAAAAAAGAGTACGTTACTCAATTAAGAACCAACTCGCATAAACTTCGGTATGAAAGGCCTAAATAAGCTTGGGAAGAATAGGTATGTACATTTTGCACGTCTCTAGTAGTGGAATCAGAAAAAAATTTCATTTTGGAATGTGATACGTTAGGTTCCTTGGTGTTGTCTTTTGAGTAAGGGGGTGGTTAGAAAGTTGAGCCAATTCATCATCAATTTAAGTGAAAGACTGTTAAAAAGTTGGACCAACTCATTATCGATTTAAATGAAAAAAAAATAAATAGCAAAAAACTAAAACTAATAATACTATAAACTATTTTTGGTTTCATAAACATTAAAATATCATTTCATTTACCTAACTAAACAAAATAGGAACACATAATAGGAAACAAAATAGGAACACATAATAGGAACATATAGGAACACATAATAGGAACATATAAATTTATAGCAGAGTCACCTGCCGCTCACGGTTTAGGTTGTCCGGGTCGGAATATTGCAGCAAGGAGAGGTCCCCGACACCGAAGGTATGGCCAGTTAAATTCTACAGGGTGTTTTGTGAGTTGTCATTGGAGATAAAGTCCACTTCGGGGAGAAGTAGACTGTCATATACAAGCGGTTTCTCAGATCTCTCACAGGCTGGAAATGGAATATTTTTGTTTTGTTAAATATTATGAGGTGCATGGAATTATCATAAATACATGATTATTTTGGTCTTCAGAATTATTCTACAAATTTCATAAAAGAGTAGTGTTATATTTGTTAAAGATTATGATGGGTATGGAATTATTATAAATATATAAATTATTGTGGTGATGAGAAGTATTTTACAAATTTCAGAAAAGAGAGGTTGTTGTTAATGTTAGATTAACAAGTGGTTTTAGAATAATAAATAGTTTAATTTTAAAATGGAAAATTTTTATTTTGTTAAATATTATGAAGTTTATGGAATTAGTGTAAAGAAATAATTTATTTTGATGTTAAGAAGTATTTTATAAATTTTATATTAGAGATGTTTTTTTAAATTGAAGAAATTTCTCCACTTAATTATTGGACACATGTTAGAGGCTCTGTGGTTATAGTATTATATTATAGAAGATATGTCGTGATTATTATATTAAATAATGTTAGATTAAAAATATTTAAAATTATAAGTGGTTTTATAATAATAAATAATTTAATTTTAAAGTTATAGTTAAGTAAGTTGATTTTTTTGGGACAATGATTTGTTTAGATTTCACTATTTGATTGCTAAAATTTATAGAAGTGTATATCTTCTAGGTTTTTCTAAATTTAGATTTATAACCTTTAATAAAGAAATACATATTCTCAACTATTAAACACACTCAAAAAATATCTAAAATACATGTTCTCATTCATTAAACACAAAATATCTAAAAATGTTGATATAGATATATAAAATACAAATATATGAGAATATTGATATCAATATCAAAGAATATCAATAACTTATTTTAAAATTTTAATTAAATGAGATTATACACAATGATTATGAATATGTATGCCTTTAAATAAGCTTAAATCAGTCTTCAAGTTGAATATTTTCTTATTTTAAAATTTTAATTGAGTGAGGTTGTACACAATGATTATGAATGTGTATATGGTTAAAAAAGCTTAAATCAATGTTCAATTTGAATATTTTAAAATTTTGATTTCAAAGTGAGGTTATACATAATGATTATGAATATATATACGTTTAAATAAGCTTAAATTAATCTTCAAGTTGAATATTTTAAAATTATAATTTCAGAGTGAGATTATACACAATGATTATGAATATGTATACATTTAAATAAGCTTAAATTAATCTTCGAGTTGAATTTCTCAAGAGTAGAAAAGAATCAATGAGGAAAGATTTGTACAATAAGATTTTTTTTATCCTCGGTTTTGATAGATTTATAAAGCATATTTATTAAGGAATATTATTAATTGGATTTATATATGGTGATGGGAGGATCACTTTATATCTTTCTTACCACATACAATTCACACAAATGATATGATGAATTTATCTTGAATATATTTTTATAATGATTTGAAGTTTTATTAGTTATCAAATGACTTTCCATATTGAAGATTATCTCACTCTTACTAACTAATCATATATATATATATATATATTAGCAAGCTTAACATGAGATTGAAGGGGTTATTGACAATTGGGTGGATGCCATTGCTAATTGGATTGGTGTACATTTGGTAGTAGTTGGTACGTGTTGTTTTTGTACTCTAAACGGGTTGGGCCTTGTGTTGGTTTTGTAGTCATTGGTAAGTGGGTTGGTTTTGTAGGCATTCCATTATCACTATAACCTCTAAGTACCTCCTTTCTCCCTTCTACAAAAAGTGGTTAATTGAAGGATTTAAACTTCTAATCTCAGAGTTTACATAATATTTCATGAAATTGTCATCACCAATCAAATTGTCCTAATACACTCACAAGATATTACTGTTGGAATTCTTGTCATTGATGGCAAAGGAGCAACAAAAGCAAAGGAACAACAACAAGGCAAGGAGCAACAATAAGCATGCATGTTTATGATCAAGGCAAAGAAGCAGAGATGTTGTTATAGCTGCAAAGCAACAAGTTATCCTTGGTATGCTTGATGAAAATACAACAAAGGAGCAACAAATACCTTGATGGCTTGGTGGAAGATTGATGCTTGCATGTGTTGTATATAAGGATGATTTGAAGACTGATTTTTTGGAGGAAATTGTTGTGATGCAAGACAAGACTCCATGTTAGCAAAGACAAGGCAAAACTCCATGACAACAAAGACAAAGTTGTTGAGACAATGACATGAAGATGTTGCGATGCAAGTCCAAGGCAAAACTCCATGACAACAAAGACAAAGTTGCTGAGACAATGACATGAAGATGTTGTGATGCAAGTCCAAGGCGAACGAAAATATTATTGTGATGGGTTAATGGCAAATGTTGTTATTGTTCATGAGAAATGAATGCTCAATTATATAGCCATGTGTTATTCCTATAATATTACATAATTTGGCATTATGATGACGAATTTAATCGTTACATGTGGATGAAAAATAATATTGGGTGGAGCATTTATTTTTGTGGTATAATATTCAAAATATGAAAAGTCTAGAAACCAATGAGTGGAAAACAAAGAGTCTTTCGCTTCATATTCTTATGTGAGATACAAACAACCAACAAACTATGTTTATAAAATATGTGATTTTGGAAGACAGTGGGAGGTAAGAGGGTTGAAAAATGTATGAGAGTTGATTGAGGTGTTATGCATTAGTTACCTAATGCACATATGAAGCTTATGTGAAGCATATTTGAAGGAAAGAAAAACCAAAAATGAAGATGGCGATATGAAGAATTTATGATAGGTAAACCAACACATTGTTGTTTCTTGTTTGTATGAGGGGATTGTAGTCTCCTTTTAAGTTGTGTCTTGATAAATATCCAATTGGAGCTGATTGAGGTAGGCGCATCTTGTGGGTTGTAGCCTGCAGAAAACATATAAGAGTTTGAGCTTCCTTGCATGTTGTAGCTTGCAGAAAAATTGAGGTTGTAATTTCATGTAGGTTGGAGCCTACATAAAATCAGATGTAATAAAGAGTAAGAGCTTGACTTTGCGTGACAACAATAATAAGTAGCCTCATGTAGGTTGGAGCCTACAGAAAATCAGATGTAATAAAGAGTAAGAACTTGCCTTTGCATGACAACAATAATAAAACAGTGGTTTTCTCCCTTTATGGGTTTCCACTTATATGAAATGTCAATATGCTTTGTTATTATGCCCTGGTGTGATGATTTGGTTTGCTTATTACTAGCTGTTTACATATTCAATCTGCTGATAATTATTTGTTATATATTCAACTACTCATGTGATATTTCACTTAATGAATTTAATGAAAATAATTTTAATGTCCATGACTGGACTAAACTGATTCACCTCTCAGTTTAATCAAGTTTTTATCAATTATATCCATAAAATTACTTAATCAAGTTTTTATCAATTATATCCATAAAATTACTTAATTACACAGAAAAAATAAAATGTCAAATTAAATTAATTTATTTTGTAATATTTTAAACACTAGCTAATAAATCTCCAAAAAATAACATCAAATGTAAGATATAAATTTAGATGGGACAGTATAACGAAGAATTGTTATTCAGAAAATAATTTAAGAGGATGAGTTGGGTGGACGACTGATCGTTAGACCATTAGAAATGCATGAACTAAGACGCAGTTTGATCGATATTTATGGTCTATCGTGGAAATCACTCAATCCCATTGGTTGATCCAGAAATATAAGTTGCACGGTAAATAAATGACCATTTTTAATTTGAAATGCAATGAAGGGCGAAGCATCAGGATCAAGACCACCAATCAAACACGGATCAATTTCTACGCCGTGCGCAGCCTGTAAATTGCTGAGAAGACGCTGTACACCGGAATGCGTTTTTGCTCCTTACTTCCCCCCATCAGAGCCCGAGAGTTTTGCGTATGTCCATAGAATCTTTGGGGCCAGTAACGTCAACAAAGTATTACAGGTTTGAACAACCTCTGTGTTTTTATCAATCAAGCATATAAGTATTAGATTGTGCAGATCTGAAGTTATAATGTTTTGACTAATCAATGGTATTATTAGATTTTGTAGATCTGCAGTTATAATGTTTTGACCAACCAAGCGTATTATTAGATTTTGTGGATCTGCAGTATGATATGATTTGTAATGGCGAAAAACTTTGGGTTAGACAATTAAGTTGTTAACCTTTGTAACGATCCGGCATTGATTTATGCTTTTCAGTGGGGAATATATTTGAAAACTCTTGGATCCCGGATAACTGTGCTCCACCAAAATATAATTTGATTGGAACACTTTTCCTCTTTTTTTTTTTTTTTTTTTTTTTTTATATTCTTTTTATCCCGTGGGTTATGTGTTTTGCAAATGACCGGTTTCGAAGCATGTTACATCTGAATGCTGTGTTTTGGAAGCATGTTCACATTTTGAATGATGTGTTTTTCTAATTTGAAATTTGGATCTATTAAAATTTTCTGTGTTTTAGTTAAATGTGATTAGATAGATCTTTGCTAAAGTCCATTTCGACACAAATTTTGGCAAAAGTAATCTTCTAAGACTTTATGGTGCTAGAAAGGAAGATAGAGATTATAAGCTATGTTGAAATTAAATTTTGGGAACTATGGGGTAGTGAAAAGCCCAACTCCACCTCAAAAGGCGATGGTCCATCATTCAAAAGTGTATCAAATTATACAATGAAGAAAATATAGTCTTATGAAGCTTGTATGTGTTGTTGTTTGGCTTATTAGCTATTGACCATAAGTTATTGGTATATCTGTCTTGCTAACTGTTAGCACTCCTCCGGATCTCCAACACCGAGGAAGAGTCCAACTAAGATAACCACAGACCAATATTTTGACTTGGTTGCTAGCCCTACCAAGTCGAAGAGGGTTCTCATCAATGGATCACAGCCAAGAGGACAAAGTATGATAAATTTCCCAAAACAGACCATGAGCAAGCATGTATTCTTCCTATCAGCTTGAAAATTACCATATAATAGACACAAAATGGTTTATGAACTGATAAAACATTCATACAAATGATCACAAGGAAGAAACAATGCTAAACATTCATACCACATGTATCCCAGAAAAATAGCTGCAACTCATCTATTGAAACTGGCCAAAAATCTGATACAATAGTCTCTGATCACTAGTACAACATCCCACTGAATCCAACTCATAAAATGACTAAGAAAATACATAATATAGGCCTAAAACCAACTCATCCTAGGCTCAGGGCCAAATCCATGAGAGGAGGAGCAGTTGCAAAAAAGGGCCAAATCCATGAGAGGAGGAGCAGTTGCAAAAAAGGTTGAACTGATCGCTGGAGTGTAGGGTGGTCAAAGTAACTCATCCCTCACTCTAGCAAACTGATTCATTACATGCCACTTAGGCCATTGGACTGATGTATCTACCCTAGATAAAAATAAAAACATAATAATTACATCATCTAGATCAATTACATGAGTAAAACTTGAATTTCCCATAGATAAAAGTCAACTTGGAGTGAAACAGTAAAAACATAATAATTACATCATCTAGATCAATTACATGAGTAAAACTTGAATTTCCCATAGATAAAAGTCAACTTGGAGTGAAACAGTGAAAATAATGGAAGACTATCAAACACGCAACATCCTCTTCAAGCTGACTTTTGACTGCCTTTCCGATGTCAAAATCTAGCCCATGATAGTTCATTGGAAAGCTTATTCTGTCTAGTTTCAAAACTACCTTTGGTTTTCAAAATGGGCTTGATTTTCCCTTCCAAAATTGCAATCTCCCAAGACTACTCAAACGCGCAGCGACCATGCCAAAAAAGAGGCAGAAAGGTGATTTTTTGGTAGTTTTTGATCCTTTTGGTTGACCACTTTTGCTCCAAATGCTTAGAAAAAGCACAGGGTGCATGTCGTCATCATTCTGAATCCAAAAATGGTTACCATTTTCTCATGGGATGCTCCAAAGAAGAGTGCAACATCCAAGGTGTTGCGCTTTTGACCATGTTGATTGTACCAAAATTTCTCAAAAAACAGAGAAAAACATATCTTGCCAATGTTCAAAAATGGCCAAAATTGGTGGGATGACAACTGGCTATATGTTTGAGGCATGGAGTGATGCCTCGTCAAGGATATCCAACCTCTTTTTCTCCTCTTGCTTGGTCAAGGCCTCAATTTTTGCATGAGCTCTTTTGAGCTTGGCCCTTGCAATTTTGTCTCTCATGGCATAGTGCTTCGCCATCCTTCTTTGAATATCATTGTCCTTCTTGGCCTTGTCTAGGAGGTTTTCCAGATGACCATTTACCTTCTCAAGCCAATATTCTCGGTTTTCATTTACCATCTTGGCAAATTTCTCATTCAAGGTGAGCTCATTGGCTAGTTCTTCCTCCCGTTTCCTTTCTTGCTCCAAAGCTCTCTTTAGGCCTCTAGTCCTTGGCCTTCTTCTTGGCACCTGTTCATCAAGTTGCTCACCATACTTCCCATATGCCTCATCAAGTAAGGCCTTAGCCTTTTCAACCTCTCCCTTTTCCTTTTTGAGCTGAATCTCCATGAGCTCATGTTTGACCTCAAACTACTTGTTTTCCTGCTTATAGTAGGAAATGAACCATTCGGCCCTTTGCAAGTTGACCTTGAGCTCACCTATGAGTGCATTCTTCTCCTTGATGACAATAGCTGTGTTTTCACTATCATCATGCTCACTTGAGTCAACTAACTGAAAATCATGCTCTATCTCATGAAGGTCTTCCTCCTACTGTTGGATCTCTGCCTCTACAACTTTTTCCTTACCCTTGTATACCTGCTTTGTCGATGAAGAAGGAAAGGCCCCTCCCACAATCAGTGGGGAAAACACTTGCCTATGCCCTCTCTGATAGGTATGTGCCAAGGTACCTAAACCAGCCCTTTTGGGCTTGCTGCTCTCACCATGCTCAATATGCTCTAGCCCAGTGCCTTCATCTCTCCCAGGTGAATGAATAGGCTCATGAAATGGTGATGATGGAGGTGATGGTGTGGTTGACTCATAAGATGAAGATGAATGATGTATGGACTGAGGTGGAGGAATGGAGGTGGATGGATGAGAGGATGAAGGTGCCTCTTGGCCATGCTGAATAGGTGAGACTGTGAAAATCTCATTGGATATGAAAGTGTCCCATGCAATGTTAAGCTGATCAAGGCAGTGTAGGACTATCATCTTGATGAGAGAATGGTGAAATATGCTATGCATTTGATGATCATGATCTTTCGTTTTGGCGATGTATGACATCTTGTCGATATTTCGGTAAAGATAGTAGGGCAAATTGAGCATTCTAACTCTTGTAAAATGAATGAGTAACCAAATATGATAGGAATAGAGCCTAGAAAACCCGCCCTCACATGTGAAGTACTTCATAATGATTTTCATCATAGAAACATGTATGTCTAGGAGGTAAGAGAAAGGGAAAATCCTCCTTCTTTCATTCTTGTAGCTAGGTTTAAGATATGGGTCATAGTAGCAATAATCAAATTATGCCTGTTTAAACCATTTTCCTCCAACATTTGGGATCCCAGTAGCAGCTGATATGATAGCATAAGATATAGTAAAGGTGACACTGGCAAGGGTTGCTTGGTTGTCATGGAGGTTGATGATGAATTGTCTAGTCAATTCAGAATGATGCTAGATTCTTTCCACCTTCTCACAAAACTCAAAACAACCCATATGTTTGAAGCTTGTGACAGTGATGGTAGATGGCATGAGCTCTATAGTGTTGGTTGGCTCATATTTGATTATTCTCCCTCCTTTTTTATGTTTCCTCTATTTTTTTCTTCCTCACTTTGACTTTTGTGTTCTTCTTCTGCCATGATTTTTTGCAGTCAAAACCCTAGGGAAATGGTAGAATGGACTGTGGGTATGGGAAATGTGGAATGGTGTGAGGAGAAATGATGAGGAGGAGATGGGGATGTGTGGAGTGAGGGAGGTGATAGAGGATAGTTATTAAGTGAGGGGGAATGGTAATGAAAGCTAGGAAATGTGATTTGAGATGGTGGGAATGTATTACTAGGGTTTGATCTTAGGAATAACAACAAACAACATAAACCCTATGTAGGTGAATAATGGAGGGAAGGAGTGAGTAAATTTTCCACCAACCTGATTTGCTGAAGTATATGATGACCAACTTGGAAACTTGGTGGCGATGGAGGGTTTCTAGCATGTTTTGGCTCCTTCGAGGCGAACGTGAAGTGACCGGGGCAAAGGCGCAGCAACCTAGGGAAACACACTCTTTAGCTACAAGAGAAAAGTGCTGTTGTAGATAACACTGGAATCTCTGGAAAATGTGCAACGACCTAGTCAAACGCGCAGCGACCGGGCTAAACGTGTAGTGACCCTGCTAAACGTTCCCTTTTGGTGTCAAACACGCAGCGCCATATTTAAAGCTGATTTTTGAGGCCTTCCTGGTGTCCAAATTTGATCCAAGATAGCTAATTAGAAAGCCCTTCGAGTCTGCTTTCCAAATATACCTTTAGTTTTCAATTTGGAGGTCATTTGCCCTATCAAAATGCCAATCTCCCAAGACTAGTAAAAAGGTGTAGAATGAGGGCACAAAAATAAAGTGTTCTATTGCAAGAAACTTTTGGAGGTCTTCCTCAACTCCAAATTGAGCTCATCATAGCTCATTGGAAAGATATTTCTCTTTGGTTATCATTTGACTCATCAATGAAGTCATTTTGACAATCCAGATAGCAGAAAAAGTGATTTTCCCAAAGTCACTCCAGAAGTGCAACAACTCTCTTGTAGTAACTGTATTTTTGACATTTCTCTAAAACCATGACACCTATGTAAAAACTGAAGGAATTTTTTCATGCTTGGACTATGAGGAACAAAAGCCTTTCTCACTGTTGTGAATTTCATCTCTGTTTGGTCAGAAACATAGTTTGAAGAAAAACTGGCCCTACATATAGCAAATGATTTGTCCCTTGGAATGACTTCTTGAAAAATGATGGAGACATGATGTTTATGAGTTGGAATGGCCTCATACTTGCTAAAATGACCTCCTTTATGCCTCCTTTGCTCAGATGTCTCTGATTCCATAGCCAACCCTAGCTCAGCGGGAGAGGAAATTAGGGTTTAGTGCTTTTGGAAAATGATGATTTGGACACTCTTGGGAAAAGACAACTCCCTTTGGCATTCACTGAACCCTTTGAAAAATTACGTGTTCACTTGACTATTTCCTTTGACAAATTGATCTTTTGATGGTCTGACATCTTTGGAACACTGAGTTAACAACTTGGGACGATGAAATTATTACATGTGAAAGACATAAAATTACATAACGAAATAAGCATTTCTCTTTACAAATCATCTTCACATGGTGAAGGGATGCTATTTGATCACCCTTTACTTGTTGGTCTTATGCAATGTAATGGGACCTTGGAAACCCTAATAGACCTAATGAGACCTTGAAGGAGTGAATTTCAAGATGACATAATGACCTCATGACTCATACGAATGGCATGATGAAAATAACTTTATGGATGATGTATAGTCAACAAGATATGAAACTATGCCAACAAGTAATCACATTTAGGGAAGAGTGATGTTTTTGGATTAGGACTACCATCAATGACTAATTTTTTGCATGACCTAGTGGAATGATAAAAAATTTCTGAGTGGGACCTTTAAAATGATATGAAAAGAGGATTTTTGATCATTGATGACAGTATGCAAACACTGACTCTAACACTAACTATTGGATATAATCTTATTAAAAACGTCTCAATTGTTGTTAAGTCATAATTTATTAGTATCTATAAGCTGTGAAATGTTGAATATACTCTTAGTGAACGAGAGGAAATATATGGTATACAAAAACATATATATATATATATTATTCTAGATTTTATGAAAGACTTCTAGAATTGCTAGAGATAAGTAGTCAAGGATAGATTCTAAAAATTGAAAAAGATTTCTCTCACAATGATATATATATATAATATATATATATTATATATATATATATATATATATATATAGATTTTAGAGAATCTTAGAAAATTTTAGATTTTATGAAAAGACTTCTGAATTGTTGGAGATTAAATAATTAAGATAGATTCCTAGAATTGAAAATATTTTTCTCAACTTCCTCCAAATATCTAAAAACAAGTTTTCTCTTTGAAAAATTTAAAAATTTTCATTCTAAAATAAATAACCATATAAGTTATTTATAAAACCAAATTTTAAGAAAAAATAAATTAATAAAACATATGCTTGTTTTGTTAATCAATTATTTCTCTCAAATCAATAATCTTTACAATTATCAAATACATTAATTATAGTTTATATTACAATTAATAAATATAAAATATTTTCTAAAAACTAAAGAAAATAATAATATGAATGATTTATTGTTTTTTCTCCTTTCTTTAAGAATAACCAAACTTACAAGGAAACATGTAATTAATTATTATTGTTAAATTTAAATATTATATTTATAAATATATATTAATTTTTAATAATGTAATATTATTATTATTTTAATTTAAACTATTATATTTATAATATATATTAATTTGATAAATTTAATAATTAATAATTATATATCAAAGATTTTGTATGGATTAAGGTGATGGTGGGAAGATATAGTGTAATAGATGAGTATTGCGGATATGTTGTGTAATAGATGCGTATTTTTTTTTACATGATATCTCTTTTCATCTCGGAATGACGAGTTAGTATTTTTCCTTTTTTATATGATATTTTTTTCATGTTATATTAGAATTGCTTTCGAGAGGTGGGAAACTTGTTTTTGGTAGTTCAGAGGTTTGGAACTATATTGGAATGCTTTTTTTCAGGGGAGCTGTAATGGGAGTTGGGGAAAGCCTCGGGAGTTTTTAACACTGTGTTTTTTGGAGTTTGAACATTTCCTGGGTTGGGGAATGGGGTTAAGGAATACAAACTCTGTAGAACATGGTGAGATTTTTTGCAAATCGATTCCAAACACCAAAACTTGAGAGGCTGGAGGAAACCTTTTGCATAGAAGAAAGGCTAAAGACATCCTTAACATGGATATTCTTAATTGATCCAGAGTATTTGTGTGCATATTGTATGTGGCAATCAATGCTTAAACATTAGATTTGCTTTACTTTTTGTCTTAAGAATAACTAGAGAAACATATGTAGAACTGTTCTTTTGCATTTTTAAGCCAAATTATTTCAAAGACTGGTTGTGTCGGAGAACTGATAACAAACTTGACATTTTAATATTTTACATATATAAAAGGGAGAGACTGGTGGAGAGACACTTAGAGAATATATTTATATATAAGAGAGAATATATATTTATTATT
>APFE030866612.1:32203-53508 GCA_000404065.3 Pinus taeda
ATTTTTTTTGTTATATAATATTACTATTCTTGATTAGCAGTTTCTTGTAAATTTTAAAGAAACCTTTAATCATTCCCAACACCAATACCTAAATTTTCAACATTCCCACATTTCAAAAACTCATACAACATATAATATCTCCCAAATCTAAAATAGAAATGAATAATATGCAAAAATATATTTATTTATCGTACACAATATCTCATTCCAACCTTATAAGTTGTGAAAAA
Organism: Pinus taeda; assembly: GCA_000404065.3. Classification (NCBI taxonomy): domain Eukaryota; kingdom Viridiplantae; phylum Streptophyta; class Pinopsida; order Pinales; family Pinaceae; genus Pinus; species Pinus taeda. The sequence continues at coordinate 32,434 of APFE030866612.1, forward strand.
CATAATTATGTGTTGTATACTATTTTTAGCCATCCCAGAAAAACATAATTATGTGTTGTATACTATTTTTAGCCATCCCAATTTTTAATATGTTGTATAAAATATATTTATATATTGTATATTATTTTTACTCATGCAAAACATATTTATATATTATATAATATCTTTAATCATTTCAATGTTGTGCAAAACATATTTATGTATCGTATAATATCTTTAACCACTCTCGCTTTCATTTTATATATTTATGTGTAATAATTGTCTTATACAACATAAATAAAGATACTGTACAATATTATGTTGGATGATATATGCGAATTGGAGTTGTGAAAAATATTGTACAACAATACATATGTATTGCATAATATATCTTCGCTTTTTATTTAGATTAATATAAAATTTGTAAAATAAAAAATTTTACTAATAAATTGTTAACATTGATATATTTTGTTGTTTATATTGGTTTATATTTATTTTTTTAGAATATTTTGATGTTAAGTAATTAGAATTAAAATAGATTGAGTTGATTTATTATCATTATGATTATAATTATTAATTATTATTAGTATATTATATTATTATTAAATTATTAATAATAAGTTAGTCAAAATGTTTACATGACATAATACATTGCTTTCCTCAGAGCTCTTTATATGCATTATAAAAATAATATTTAAAATTATTATTACAATTAACTTTAAATCTTATTTCCTTTCAATAATGCATACTCTTGGTTGATTTGTTAGCTAAAGAATATATAATATATAGTATATAATATATATATATATATAGATATCATAAATAATGCATATTATTGTTTTTGTTATCTTAAAAAGGGAGTATATATATACACAATTTTATTCGTTGTTTGACATTTAGTGTTAAACCTATATTGATACTAGAAAACAATGAAATACATTTGAAAATGTAATTAGTTGGTTTGGAAGTTTGTCAACTAATTAGATAATAAAAATATATCATAAATAGATTGTTATAGACTCATTAGTATGATCATAACTCTTCTGCTTTATGTTGATGATATTATTTTTTGGCAATAAACCATAAAAATTTTGACAAGCAACTCATATATATATTATATATATATATATATAATATATCTAATATATATATATATATATAATATATATATATAATATATATAATATATATATATATATATATATATATATATATATAATAATATATATATTATATATATATATATATATATATGACTCTAAATAGTGACAAAACCAAATTCATGATAATTAAGTCCAAAAAGATCATTGTTGTAATCCTACTCACATGTGCATGCAAGAACATCAATATCAAGAACACACATAAATACGCACAAAGAAGAAAGGAGTTTCGGGAAGGAATTCCAACCGTCTTCTTATTCCAACTTTATGCATGTTTATACATAGTAGATGTGGTTGGAGCGGTTGTATCCACTCCAACCAATCACTCATAATTTACCTTTTACTATTTATTACATACATTTACTTATATACATATGATGACTTACATAGGCCTAAGAGGCCCCTCCAACATGTCCCCCAACCTTAATGTCTTTCTAGTGTTGAACAAATGATGCAACACTTTCTTGGACCTCTACTTCTTGTAGAATTATCCTTATTGTACATCAACCATGTGTACCAGTCTGCATAGGTAACTCAACCGCAACAACCGCTAGTTAGATAATAATATGCACGTATACAAGGTTTACTATGACTTCTACTTACGAGGTGACTAAATATTGTAGATCTCAACTCCTAATCATTCTCTATAGCCTTTCTACCATACAAAAGCCTGCTCCAACTAGGAACTAGGGGAACTTCTCTCCAATCCAAGGGCATCTCTTGCCCCTCTACGGATGATCCCAATGCATGACTGCCACTCTTGCAAGTTCTTCATTCATACATAAACTTAGTGAAAGTATGCACATCAACAATCCTACTTTTTGTCACTGTCACAACCCAAGAACCATTATGCAACTTCATACTAGGGGGCTCAATCAATATAGTCTCATGTTTTCATCATCTTATCACTTCATCTCTTTGTGTGTTTTATGCTTATCTAACTTCGAGTTCATGAATGTTTGCTCTATTGCAAGTACTTTTGTCAAAACTTTTCTGTTGCTTGGATGCTCCATCAGTTCTGTTGCCTATGTTGAACATTCAATTTTATTTCTAGCTATAATAGATGCTCTGTTGTTCTTTAAAATTATGTCTGGTCTTCTAATTGACAAGTTTTCTTTTTATGTCTACTGATTAATGTTCTTGTTATATGATCAAATATGCTATATAAGGTATGACTAAAATGAATGGTTGCTACTTATTGCTATTTGCTTTGACGTTTCCTGGAGTGTGAAATTAATTTTCACGAAGGAAGACTTTAACAACTAGACACACTAACTTTTGCCTGCATCAACCATTTTTACAATGGTAATCAACTTGATATTGGTGAATGTTAACAATAGACTTATCTTATAAGCTAGACATTGATTTTAGTTACAAAGGTAGAGAATATTACCTAATATAAACAAGGCTCATGTTTCAGCCTCCCCTAAATTATGACTCCAATGAGTAAGTGAAAAACTCAGTCCACAGGAAACTACAACTTGACTTTGATATCCTTCAATTTTTTTCCATGCAAACTCTATCATTAATTACAAACTTAGAGGACTTATTAAAAATGTAATGCATTAGTCCCCGATCGGGGTGCGAGCGGGCTAATATTGGTCATAGTACTGTGTTATGGACACTCTCTTTATTCCAAGATGATCCCTCACCACCCTCCACATGCTCGTATCACATGGAGCGGTGGCAATACGTCTGGATGCATTCAATGTCATTAACGAAGGTGGTAAGGTTGGTTTAACGCGACATGCTCCTAGCTTTTTATGTGTTCAATCTGGTAAGTCTTCTATTTGTGTATGGTTTCGACATAAGTATGGAGTCGAGCAACCCTGCAACCTATGACAACACTCCATGGAGGTATTTTTCATGGCTCTAGTTCATTCATAGTTGGTTCAGGTCGTCAGCCTTGGGTATGTGCTTAGTGTTATCACTTATTTCTCTATCATGAATAGCTCTTCCTATCTAAGGGTTTCATGGGAGAGGGGATACACAATGTATAAAATGGTTTAGGAGACGTATTCTCTGGAAATGGCTATAGTTGTCTCTAAATTGCTTGAGGGTTGTCTCGTTTTCTATATTCATGTGTTTGTGCTCCATGGAGTTTTGTTGGTTAGTATGGGTATTCTGTTGATTAGGACGATGGGTTGCTTAAGGTTTTTTTGGTTCTTTCATTGGCTTCCCAACCCTTGTTTTCCTCTAGCATTTGGTGGCTATGACCCTTATGTCCCCGGGTCTCTGCAAAACAATGGTTTGGTTTTTAATTCTTCCCTCAACTGTTCTACTTATTGTTGGACTTATGGTTCGGTGCATCGAGACTTGTTATTTTTAAGACTTTGGGTCTGCAATGGGGCCACCGTTAGGTTTTGCATGGATTTTTGCTCTCATAATTGATTACCTTGGCAAGACCTCTCAGGTGCAACCCCAAGCAGCACTCAGCTACTGGGTTTTGGCTTGTTCTGAGTTGACATTATGGGTATCAATTTGTGGTTTTCCATTTGTTTTGTCTGTGGCACAAATGCAACATAATGGCCCACACTGCTACTGGAAGAGGCTGGACCACTTGTGGTTTTCATGGGAATGGAAAGAAGGCCAATACGACCATAACCTCTAACAATCTTAGCACATTGACTGGTAAATCTCGTGGACGCAAGTCCACCTCCAGGATCATTGATGAAGCAGCTACAACGTATCATGCGGACTTGGCCCCGATTTGTCAACTCGTTGCCAAATGGGAAGTAGAGTTAAATGAGACAATTAGACTGATGGACCTGGACTTAAATGATTGGTAGAACCTAGATCTTGATCTGGGGCATTCTCGGGGCCAGATTTCTCGGTATAAGAATATTATTCATTTGTATTGGCTGTTGAAGAGCTTCCTGGTTAAAGCCCTGGAACACATTCGTCCAGGCTTGACCATGACTACACAGACTTTCCCAGACTATATCAAAGATTCAACAAATCAAATTTCAGTTACAAGAACAAAATGACCACCTTAGCCACATCGAGAGGCATATCCCATGCATCCTGCAATCTGAACTTCCCGGGTCAAGTGCAAAGGATCCGACTTCGATTGACTCAACAAATGACAATTAGTTTGGCGTATCACCTTTATTCTACTTACTAGTATATGCAACTATTTTTGTCTTTTCAGTACTTTCAGTATGCATACAATTATCTAGATGCTAGGAAATTTAAGGACAATCAAACTTATTTGGCATGAATGGATATGCTTATTCTATTTTGTTTTTGGATGGCTTATCATGCCATTAGGTGGCCAGTAGACTTGGTTTCCTTCCGGGCAGGTTGAGGCCACCTAACCATTTAGTATATGGATGTAACCTGGCTATTTTTGAATGATAATGAAAAAAAGCCCTGTTATCTCTGCTATGTTCTACAACATTTGATGGGTAAAGACAGGTTTCGCAGTGTTGGTTGTGCTTTCAAAATATTCGCAGCAGTTGATTTCATCCTCCCCTTCATCCCCTTTATTCTCTTTTAAACCCCTTCATCTCTAATTTATTCCCAAAACCCTATGTAAGCCCCTGTTCGGTCTAGCCCCTCAGCGCCGAAGTTTAAATCCATATGACAATATTCATGTAACCACACACTATTATTGTTGCTCTCGCCTGTCACATCACTCAAAACATGTGCATTAAGCCTGGGCCGTCCGATCCTCCACCCTGCGATCTGACGATGTCTGCAACCCCTGCTCCCGTAAAATGCACGTCCATTAGTCAGCAGGGAAAGCAATTTCCCACCATCCCGTCAGCCACGCGTCTCATTCTTATTGCATCGCACCTACGCTGTACGTTTACCACCTGTTCCCGTAAGCGGTGCAGGGAAACCGCTTACCGCCCACATATACGTCCTCCGCCTGTTAACATCCGCATACCTTTCTCATGCGATTACCGTTGGATCCGTTGCTCCCTGATCTGACGGCTCACATTTTTTTTCGCCTACTTTTCCCGATAGTCTTCCCTGATTTAATCTCCACCGTCCATCTGTGGGATTCGACAGCTATTGTTTATTCTCGTCTCGCCATGCATCCTCCATGTTGTTTTCGCGCCTCTAACCTGTATCATTCACCCGAAGGATGAAGCAAGCAGCTACCAAGTACTCTGCACAATTAATATTTCAACAACTGTAGTCAAAGATCATTATGGTCGAAGGATGAGAAGGACATGCCTCGAATAGTTGAGTTCATTTATCAGTCATGGAACTTCATCCAAAGAACACTCCACCTGTTCAAGAAGTGCAACAGAGCATGCAATAAATCAATTTTGTTCATTAAAGCAACATATCATAACATATATTTTTATCAAATATTTAATGTGGTTGGTGGTCCATTATGACCCCTCCATGCACAATATAGTAGATATTTTGTAATCAACCTCTATATATATCCAGAACTCAGAATGTAATAGGTTGATGAATGTTATATTGTTGTAAGCTTCAACTTCTGGAGACTATAACTACTGTGATACCTGCAACGTCTGGTCTTCATTTTCAGCTAATGCAAGCTTTTTTGCTGTTAATTGCTCACTTTCCACTTATTCTTCTTTATTCTAGGCTGTGCCTGTTATGTGTTTATTCATGTGCTGTTGATGTTTGGCATTAGAGGGGCTGTCATCCCACCTATGTGTTATTATTTAGCATGTATCATTGAATTTGTATGCGTGTTTCTGTTCTTTTAATGCCAGAGATTTGTCATCGTGTTTGTGTATTAGGAAACAAATTTACAGACCTTTTAACTGGTTGCAACCAGCCATCACAGGGTCCTGTGCATTTACTGGTGTGGCCAGTCTTCTCCGTCATCACATTTTCCTTAAATTGTGAGTAGTTGGTGGTCTAAAGCCTTGCAATCTGGGGGTGTTCACCCATGTCTCGGGGTAAGCACAGTAGAAGTGGTTATCTAGCATGAATATGCAACATTTCTTTCATTCATCCACCATATTTCCAACATTTTTGTCGAGTTTGTAATGTTCTCGAGCATCTCTGAGATACAACCTAGGAGAGTTTGTTGGGGTGATAACATTAATTGGCGCCGTTGCCGGGGAGAGGAGATTGAAGCTCAACTTCCCGGGGAAATGACACAGTTCCAGATTTTGATGATAGACAAGGTTTGGGCACATTTCTGGTTGTAATCATCTATCTGGCAACTCTATTGGAGGACCTACCTAGTGGCGACTCCACATTGCAGTTCTGGCTCAGTTTGTGAGACATACTCGAAGAAATCCTAAGAAATTACCAGCTGAACCAGTGCCTGACCCTGAGAATATTGTCAAATCGAAGAAAACTTCATAGAAAGGAGCATCAAGATCAAGTAAGCATAAGAAATCTTTTATATCTCTGCAAGAGGAGGTTATAGTTGAAAATAGACAGTTTGAAGAATCAGAACTTGGTTTTGCTAGTGTAGAATCACCTGCAGAGATTCAAACAGCTCCTTATGTATTTAGTTCCCCTTTGGATCTGAGTCCAAAGATTGCATCCCATACAGTCCATCATATTCCCTTGTCTCTGCCATCCATTTCATTGTTTCCTACTATTCAATCTACCAGTAGCGTTCCACATACCCCACCCATGGCAGGCCAACAAGCACCTACGAGGATGGAAAGGATTGTTGCTGCTAGGTATGGACCCCTAGTTTTGCCTGTTCCTTTGAATGCCATGCCTGTAGGAGAGTATCAAAAATATATGCCTAAGTTCACTGGTATAGATGGGGTAACTGTTGAAGAACACCTTGAAGCTTTTTACAGTTATGCTGATAACTTAGATATTAGTGAAAATGATGTGTGGATGAGAGTTTTTGTTCAGAGCCTTGATGGAGAGGCCATGAAATGGTTCAGAGAATTGACCCATGGATCTATCGCTGATATTGAAGCATTAGATGAAGCATTTTTGAAGCAATGGGGAGATAAAAAGGACTTGCTGTATTACCATACTGAGTTTGGTAACCTAAAGAGAGAAAATGGTGAATCTTTGCCTGATTTTAATAAAAGATTCAATGGGATGTATAGTAAAATACCAGCTGAGGTAAAGCCAACTCCCACTTCAACCAAACTTACATATGCCAATGCTTTTGACTCTGATTTCTGTTTGTTATTAAGAGAAAGAAGATGTGCTACTCTGGCTAACATGCAAGATGTAGCCCTTGACGTAGAATCCAATATTATGGTTGCAGAAAAACTTAAAAGTCATGCTGACAGAAGAAGGCAGAGAGGTGAGGCTTCTTCTTCCTCTGCCTCGTCTTCAGAACCTAAATTAGATAAAATGAATAAGATGATAGAGTCATTGGCTGCTAAGATATCTAAGCTGAAGCTTGAGCAGAACTCAAGGAAAACAAGGCAGTAGAGCACATTTGCTCCAAGAAATTCAAATCCACACAGAAGAGCAAATAAACAGATACCAATCATTCAAAGGGGTAAATAACCAAATGAATAACAAAAAGTTAAAGCTCCTTTCCAAAATGTAGTCATGGAGGAAGAACAGATGGAAGATGAGGATGAAATACATTTCATGGAAGATAAAGGCAATGCTGCCTTCTTGACATTGACTGAGTACGAAGAGTCTTTGCTGCAAGAACAAGACAATCAGAGGTGGGACAGAGAAGCTGTTCTGCAGATCGGTGAACATCAAAGGTATAACCTGAGGTCACAAGCAAATAATGTCAAGGAGAACCTTGCCCAAAGAGTTGTTGTTCAAACAGAGTCACAGAAAATATCAAACAAAAAAGACCAACAACTGATCTGGTCATCCTCAAAGCTCCAGTTCAAGAGGTAAGAGGTCCTGATAAGTCCCCTTCCCCTTTCAGTCTTGAAGCAGAAGTTTAGAAATTAAAAATATCTGTGCCTCTGTTAGAACTTGTGAAGAGTGAAGTGTTTAGAAAGCATATCCTTGAAGCTTTTGAGTTGAAAGCCACAAAAACCACCACTGACTCTGTCAATTTGCAAGATGACAGACCTGCAGTTGTGCTCAGTCCAATGACCGAACCTGCTGATAATAACTCTCCATCTTTTTATGTCTCATTGACCATTCATGAGAAAATCCTCCACAACTGCCTGCTAGACATAGGGGCTAGCCACAATCTAATGCCAAAGGCTGTCATGGAAGAGTTAGGCCTTGATATCACTAGACCATATCATGATCTTTTTTCTTTTGATTCAAGGAAAGTAAAATGCCTGGGACTGATAAAAGATTTTGCCATTACCCTAACTCAGTTGCCCATGAAGAGCATGGTGATGGACATTGTGGTAGTAGATGTCCCTCCTAATTTTGGCATGTTGTTGTCAAGAGGATGAATTAAGAGACTAGGTGGGACATTACAAAATGATTTATCTTATGCAATTGCCCCAATTTTTGGAGGAGAAAGCAAGAGATTATACAGAGAAGGACAATTGGCATATATCATCAGTGATGAGAAGAATCCTGCAAATCATCCAATATATGCTGTGGACACTGATTTTGGAGCATGTATTCTCCAAATAGAAGAGTCTCAGAAGGCCTCAATGAAGATCAAGAAACAAATAGTTCAGATCGAGGAAGAGCAAGGAAGTCAGGTTTGGGAGATGTTCTTTGATGGAGCATGTTCCAAGGAGACTGTAGGAGCAGGGGTGGTGCTAGTATCTCCAAAACAAGAAAGCATGCAGCTGTCTTTTAAGCTGGCATTCCAAGTCACAAACAATATAGAAGAGTATGAGGCTCTGATATTGGGCTTGAACGCAACAAAAGACAAAGGAATCAAGAACATAAGGTGTTTGGAGACGCTAATCTGATCATTCAGAAAGTAAACAAAACATTTCAAGCAAAGCACCCAAGGCTGAAAGCATACAGAGATGAGGTATGGAGAATCAGAGATTCATTTGATTTTTTCTGTATTTCATATATTCCTAGAGCCCAAAATCAGCTTGCTGATTCCCTTGCTATGTCTGCTAGTCTATTCATCCCTCCAATCCCTCCCAGACTAGTTTATGAAATCCAAATGAAGTATAGACCATCCTTGCCTGACAATGTCCATCATTGGAAGGTTTTTAATGATGATGATGAGCTGAATAGATTCTTGCAAGTTGTTGATGAATTTTCAGAAATGCAAATTGACCAAGAGAATGATGCCTTGGAAGAAAACCCCCAGTCCCAGCTTAGAAATAAAATTGGTAAAGATAGCATAGTCCAACTTCCCAGCAACCATATTCCTAAGGGTCTAATTCCTCTAGAAAGACTGTTTGACCAGAATGATGTGCCTTACAAGGCTGCCAAAAAAGAAGACCAATCTGCAGTCTGTAAGCACGATATAGGAAGTCTAGGTCAGCCTGGGTACATAAATCTGTCCACCCATTTATCTGCTAATCAAAGTTCAGAATACTGCAAATTAATGAAGCGCTTTGCTGATGTGTTTGCCTGGGAGTATAGTGATATGAAAACTTATGATAGGAATATCATCCATCATAAAATCCCTCTAGAGAAAGAAACTATTCCTTTCAAACAGAAGCTGAGACCAAAAAATCCCATGCTTCTTCCTCTGATTGAAAAAGAAATTGAAAAGTTGATGGCTACCAAGATTATAGTCCCTCTCGGATTTTCTAAATGGGTAGCCAATCTAGTGGTAGTGAGGAAGAAAAGTGGAGAAATCAGACTCTGTGTTGATTTCAGAAACTTGAACAAGTGCTCCAAGAAATATAATTATCCCTTACCCAAGATGGAGCATTTGCTGTAGAAGGTCTCAGGAGCCAAAGTGATGTCTTTCATAGATGGATTTTCAGGCTTTAATCAGATTGTTGTGCATCTAGATGATCAAGAGAAGATTGCATTTACCACTCCTTGGGGCACTTTCATGTATGCCAAGATGCCTTTTGGATTGATGAATGCTTGAGCCACTTTTTAGAGAGCTATGGATATAGATTTTGTGGGAGAGAAGGATAAATTTGTCCTTATCTACCTTGATGACATAACAATATACTCCAGCACCCATCAAAGTCATTTGCAACATTTGAAGAAAGTGTTCCTGAAGTGCAGAAGGTTTGAGATTTCAGTCAATCCTAAAAAATCACAATTTGCTTTAGAAGAAGGCAAGCTGTTGGGACATATTGTTTCTGCTGCAGGTGTCCGAATTGACCCAGAAAGGGTAAAAGCTGTACAGACTTTGTCTGTCCCGAGATCGAAGAAGGACATCCAATCTGTTCTAGGAAAAATTAATTTTGTGAGGAGGTTTATACCGAATTTTGCAGAACTAGTGAAGCTTATTACCTCCATGTTAAGGAAGGGGTCAGAGGTAAGATGGACTGATGCAACAAGAAAATCATTTGATTCCGTAAAAAGGGCTATAATGGAAGCTCCTACATTAATAAGTCCAAATTATAGCAAGGAGTTCCGTGTATTCTCATTTTCATCTGAAGATACCATTATAGCAATGTTGTTGTAGGCAGATGAAGAAGGTTCAGAACATCCAGTAGCATTTTTTAGCAAAAATTTGAGGGATGCTAAACTAAGGTATGATATTATTGAAAAACATGCATATGCTCTTATTAAATCCTTGAAAGCTTTCAGAGTTTATATTTTACATTCCAAGATAATTGCATATGTACCCTTTGCTGCACTAAAAGATGTCTTAACACAACCTGATGCTGAAGGAAGAAGGGCTAAATGGATTGCAAAGTTGATTGAGTTTAATATAGAGTTGAAGCCCACCAAACTTGTCAGAGGTCAGGGCCTTGCCAGATTATTAGCTAAAGAAAATTGTAGATCATTGGACATAGACTTCATAAGCGCAGGGGCAGAAAATGGTCAAACAGGGGAAGAAGCTGAACTAGACAGAAAGCAGTCAGTCGCCGAAAATCTAGCTTCTTGTGACTACTATTCTGAAATAATTGAATTCTTGCTGAAGCTAGAAATCTCTCCAGACTTAAGCACAAGTCAAGCCAGAACAATTAAGCTTAGAGCAGCTAAATATTGCATTATTGAAAATCTGCTCTATTGGAGGGATCCATATGGAGTGGTTTTGAGGTGTCTGGACAAAGAACAGTCAACAGAAGTTATGCAACAGTTTCATTCCAGCATGTGTGGAGGGCACCATTATTGGAAGACCACAACTCACAAAATCCTCAGAGCTGGGTATTATTGGCCCACTTTATTTTATGATGTATTTTCATTTGTTAAATCTTGTGACATGTGCCAAAGATTTGAAGGAAAACAACAGTTGAAGTCCCTTCCCTTAAAACCAATGTTTGCAAAAGGACCTTTTCAATGGTGGGGCTTGGATTTCATTGGAGAAATCAATCCACATTCCAGTGGCCAGCATAGATGGATATTAGTAGCCATTGATTATTTCACTAAATGGATTGAAGCAATTCCTACCAGGAAGGTTGATCATAATGTGGTCATGATGTTTTTAACAGAGAATATCTTTACCAGATTTGGTTGTCCACACAAACTAGTCACAGATAATGCAGCAGCCTTCAGAGCCAAAGAATTGGTGGACATGTGCAATTCAATGGGCATTAAACTGGTTCATTCCACCTCATACTATCCTCACGGAAATGGTCTAGCAGAATCCTCTAACAAGAATTTAATAAGGATAATTAAGAAGCTGTTGGAGGACAACAAAAGAATTGGGATTCCAAGTTCAAATATGCACTTTGGGCTGACAGAGTGACCATTAAGAGATCCACAGGGAATTCTCCATTTAAGCTAGTGTATGGCACAGAGGCATTATTTCCAATTCAATTAACCCTCCCTGTGGCAAAGTTCCTTCAAACGGAGCAGAGTGAGGAAGAATATATGGCACAAAGAATCACAGATTTAGCAGAGGTACATCAAATCAGAGAACAACTAGTTCAAAAGGCTGCAACACATCAGAAAAAGATCAAGGAAGTTTTTGACAAGAAAACAAAAGCAGATAATTTTCAGGTTGGAGACTTGGTCCTGAAGTGGGACGCACTGAAAGAGAAGAAGGGAAATCATGGGAAATTTGATGCTTTCTGGACAGGGCCTTCCATTATTTCTCAGATCCAAGGAAACAACACCTTCCTATTGCAAAGTATGGGAGGGGAACCAGTTTTTGATGGCCCAGTTAATGGGCGTTTTCTGAAAGTTTATGTGGTTTAAGGTCTTTGACCTTGGAGATTGTAAATATTTTGTTTCATCAGTTTTTAGTATAGGATCGGTCAGAATCCATGCCCAATGGAACACTAGGAATCTTGCTAATTTGTTTTCATCAGAAAGGCATTGATCTGTAGGTTCTTGAGACCTCGCACGGAGGATCTCATCCCCAGAAGGAGCCAATGTTAGCTCTGCTATGTTCTACAACATTTGATGGGTAAAGACAGGTTTAGCAGTGCTGGTTGTGCTTTCAAAAGATTCACAGCAGTTGATTTCATCCTCCCCTTCATCCCCTTTATTCTCTTTTAAACCCCTTCATCTCTGATTTATTTCCAAAACCCTATGTAAGCCCCTGTTCAGTCTAGCCCCTCACCGTTGAAGTTTAAACCCATATGACCATACTCATGTAACCACACATTGTTATTGTTGCTCTCGCGTGTCACATCACTCAAAACGTGTGCATTAAGCCTGGGCTGTTCGATCCTCCACCTTGCGATCTGATGATGTCCGCAGCCCCCGCTCCCGTCAACCGCACGTCCGTTAGTCAACGGGGAAAGTAGGGGGAAAGTAGTTTCCCCGCCGTCCCATTAGCCACGCGTCTCATTATTATTGCATCGCACCTGCCCTGTACGTTTACCACCTGTTCCCGTAAGCGGTGTGGGGAACCGCTTACCGCCCACATATACGTCCTCTGCCCGTTAACATCCGCATACCTTTCTCATGCGATTAGTATTCGATCCACTGCTCCCTGATCTGACGGCTCACATTTGTTTCCGTCTGCTTTCCCGATAGTCTTCCCCGATTTAATCTCCGCTGTCCATTTGCGGGATCCGATAGCTATTGTTTGTTCTCGCCCTGCCATGCATCCTACATGTTGTTTTCGCACCTCTAACCTGTATTATTCACCCGAAGGATGAAGCGAGCAGCTACCAAGTACTCTGCACAGTTAATATTTCAACAACCGCATTCAAAGAGCATTATGGTCGAAGGACGAGAAGGACATGCCTCGAGCAGTTGAGTTCATTTATCAGTCATGGAACTTCATCCAAAGGACACTCCACCTATTCAAGAAGTGCAACAGAGCATGCAATAGATCAATTTTGTTCATTAAAGCAGTAGATCATAACAGAGATTTTTATCAAATAGTTAATGTGGTTGGTGGTCCATTATGACCCCTCCACGCATAGGATAGCAGATATTTTGTAATCAACCTCTATATATATCCAGAACTTAGAATGTAATAGGTTGATGAATGTTATATTATTGTAAGATTCAACTTCTGGAGACTGTAACTACTGTGATACCTGCAGCGTCTGATCTTAATTTTCAGCTAATGCAAGCTTATTTTGCTGTTAATTTCTCACTTTCCACTTCTTCTTCTTTATTCTAGGCTGTGCCTGTTATGCGTTTATTCATGTGTTGTTGATGTTTGGCATTAGAGGGGTTGTCATCCCACCTCTGTGTTATTATTTAGCATGTGTCATTGAATTTGTATGCGTGTTTCTATTCTTTTAATGCCAGAGAGCTGTCATCCTGTCTGTGTATTAAGAAACAAATTTACAGACCTTTTAACTGGTTGCAACTAGCCATCACAGGGTCCTGTGCATCTGCTGGTGTGGCCAGTGTTCTCCATCATCACATTTCCCTTAAAATGTGAGTAGTTAGTGGTCTAAAGCCTTGTAATATGGGGGTGTTCACCCATGTCTGGGGTTAAGTACAGTAGAATTGGTTATCTGGCTTGAATATGCAGCATTTCTTTCATTCATCCACCATATTTCCAACATTTTTGTTGAGTTTGTAATGTTCCTGAGCATTTCTAAGATACAACCTAGGAGAGTTTCTTAGGGTGATAACAGGTCCTACCAAGCTTACAAAAAAAAACATACAATGCATTAGGAGAATCATACATTAAAATAAGAGTAAAAAATAAGCAAGATCAAATCTATTATAATAGTCTCATAATAAACATCAATATCCCTATTAACTTCAACAACAAGCACATCCATCATCTATGACTTCAGAATCTTAGTCAAACCAATTTAATTTAGTTACCTGCACACCAAGTTGATATGATATTTTATTCAACTAATTCTTTACATAAGGCTCTCGCCAACATATCTCCTTAGATCTCTTTAAAAATTTGATGTTGCTTGGTGTTCCTTCGTGGCTTATATGCAACACAATTTGACGTCTCTGAGTTGTTGCAACATCTCTAATTGAAATATCAGCTAACATACAAATCCTTAGTAAAATAATCATATGTTCAAAAAAGCACAATTGTTGTGTACCTGAGATGAATACAATAAACAAAAATTAATAATCTTGAAAATACAATACACAAAAACTAATAATCTTGAAAATATGGTCTAATGGTTGAATAGAAAGCTTGCTCCAAACACAATTTCTTCCATTGAAAAAAAAAATAAACCAACATACATTTAGAGCGAAAGCAATAAGTAGAGACTTTGCTAATTGGCTAGTAATAGACCAACTAACATTTAGAGCCAAAGCAATAAGTAGAGACTTTGCTAATTGGCTAGTAGTCGGGACACCGTTGATTGGACAATAGTCAAAACATTTGTTTAGTTGTTTCAGAGGGTCAATGAAGTCCGACAAAATTTATAATTGATTGACCTTCGCTAAGTTGGTCGATTCTATACACGTTGGAATTAACAGTCCAATGTTTTTCATTTCTAGCCTATTTAAACTTTTAATGTTGATCATCGTTTTAACTGTAGTCAGTTGGCTCCATTTTATTTAGTCACTAACATAATTAAATTAACTTTCCAAGCCTCAAAGTGTGATGATATTTTCTTTTGCATCACAACAATAATAAAACCGTTTTCTCTATTTATGGGTTTTCATTTATATCCTATATTAATATGCATTTTTCAAATTGCGATGATATTTTCTTTAGCATCACAACAATAATAAAATCGTTGTTTTCTCCCTTTATAGGTTTCCATTTATATCCTACATCAATATGCATTGTTATTATAAACTAGTGTAATGATTTGGTTAACTTATTACTAACTGTTCACATATTCAATGTGCTGATAATTATTTATTATATGTTCAACTGCTCATGTAATGTTTCATTCAGTAAGTTTAATGAAAATAATTTTAATGTCCACGACTGCACTAAACTGATTCACCTCTCAGTTTAGTCAAGTTTTTGTTAATTATATCAATAAAAGAAAAAAAATATAATGCCAGATTAAATTAGGTTATTTTGTAATATTTTAAACACTAGCTAATAAATCTCCAAAAAATAACATATAAATTTAAATGCGATAGTATAACAAAGAATTGTTATTCAGAAAATAATTTTAAAGGCTGAGTTGGGCGGACGAGTGATGGTTAGACTATTAGAAATGCATGAATTAAGACGCAGTTTGATCGATATTTATTGTCTATTGTGTAAATCACTAAATCCCATTGGTTGATCCAGAAATTTAAGTTGCACGGTAAATGCATGATATTTTTTAATTTGAAATGCAATGAAGGGCGAAGCATCAGGATCAAGACCACCAGTCAAACACGGATCAATTTCTACACCGTGCGCAGCCTGTAAATCGCTAAGAAGACGCTGTACACAGGATTGCGTTTTTGCTCCTTACACAGGATTGCGTTTTTGCAGGCTGTAAATCGCTGAGAAGACGCTGTACACAGGAGAGTTTTTGCAGGCTGTAAATCGCTGAGAAGACGCTGTAAATCGCTGAGAAGACGCTGTACACCGTGCGCAGCCAAGACCACCAATCAATCGCTGAGAAGACGCTGTACACAGGATTGCGTTTTTGCTCCTTACTTCCCCCCATCAGAGCCCGAGAGTTTTGCGTATGTCCAAAGAATCTTTGGGGCCGGTAACGTCAACAAAGTATTACAGGTTTGAACAACCTCTGTGTTTTTATCAATCAAGCTTATAATTAGAATTAGATAATCAATAGTATTATTAGATTTTGTAGATCTGCACTTATAATGTTTTGACCAATCAAGCGTATTATTATATTTTGTATATCTAGTATGATATGATTTGTAATGGCGAAAATTGTCATGAACTCTGTTTGTGACGATCCGGCATTGATTTATGCTTTTCAGTGGGGAATATATTTTTCCGATGTGTCGTCCATGGTTGATTGCTGAATTAATCAATTTCATATGAAAACTCTTAGATCCAGGATCACTGTGCTCCACCCAAATATAATTCGAGTGGAACACTTTCCTTTTTTTTTAATATTCTTTTTATCCCGTGGTTATGTGTTTTACAAATGACCGGTTTCGAAGCATTCACATCTGAATGCTGTGTTTTTTAAATCTGAAATTTGGATCTATTAAATTTATTAAATTTGTTTGGGTTATAGTTAAATACAATCAAATAGATTTTTGCTAAGTCCATTTTGACATAAATTTTGGCAAAAGTAATCTTTTAAGACTTTATGGTGCTAGAAAGGAAGATAGAGATTATAAACCAAGGTGAAATCAAATTTTGCGAACTATGGGCAGTGAGAAGCCCAACTCCACCTCAAAGGGCGATGGTCCATCATTCAAAACATTCTCTGGGTTTTTTAGTTTATTAAATTGTACAATGAAGAAAATATAGTCTTATGAAGCATGTATGTGTTGTTTTTTGGCTTATTAGCTATTGGCCATAAGTTATTGGTATATTTGTCTTGTTACCTGTTAGCACTCCTTTGGATCTCCAAGGCTGAGGAAGAGTCCCACTGAGGTAACCACAGACTAATCTTTTGACTTGGTTGCTAGCCCTACCAAACCGGAGAGGGCTCTCTCCAAGGGATCACAACCAAGAGCGTTGGATAGATTAGGGTTTTAGGCTAGATGTAAAGTGCAAAGAGTTGTTTGATTTGATTTTGGTTGGTAGTCACAAGGATGAGTGATTTAGGTCAGAGGGACTAGGTCAGGGCAGATGAGATATGCTTGCAGACATTCAAAGGGGCAAGGTAAGTATGAAGCTTAGCACTTAAAAGGTGATTTGATGAGATGGTTTAAGACTGATGAGGAGTTAGGGAAAACATAAGAGATGTATTTATCCTAAACTGAAGAAAAATGGACAAAGTATGATAAATTTCCCAAAATGGAGCATGAGCAAGCATGTATTTTGCCTATCAACTTGAAAATTACCATATAACAGACATGAAATGGTTTATGAACTGATAAAAAATTCATACAAATGATCACAAAGAAGAAACAATGTTAAACATTCATACCACATGTATCCTAGAAAAATAGTTGCAACTCATCTAATGAAACTGGCCAAAAATCTGATACAATAGTCTCTGATCACTAGTACAACATCCCACTGAATCCAACCCATAAAATGGCTAAGAAAATACATAATATAGGGCTAAAACCAACTCATCCTAGACTTAGGGGTCGAATCCATGAGAGGAGTAGCAGTTGCAAGAAAGGCTGAACTGATCACTAGAGTGTAGAGTGGTCAAAGTGACTCATTCCTCACTCTAGCAAACCGATTCATTACATGCCACTTAGGCCATTGAACTGATGTATCTACCTAAATAAAAGTAAAAACATAATAATTACATCATCTAGATAAATTACATGAGTAAATCTTGAATTTCCCATAGGTAAAAGTCAACTTGGAGTGAAATAGTAAAAATAATGGAAGACTGTCAAATGCGCAGTGACCTGGTCAAACGCGCATCGTCCTCTTCAATATGACTTTTGATTGCCTTCTCGATGTCCAAATCTAGTCTAGGATATCTCATTGGAAAACTTATCCTGTCTAGTTTTCAAAACTACCTTTGGTTTTCAAAATGGGCTTGATTTTCCCCTCCAAAATTTCAATCTCCCAAGACTACTCAAATGCGCAGCGACTAGGCCAAAAAAGAGGCAGAAAGGTGATTTTTTGGTAGTTTTTTATCATTTTGGCTGACCAATTTTGCTCCAAAAGCTTAGAAAAAGTACAGGGTGCATGTCCTCATCATTCTGAATCCAAAAATGCTTACCATTTTCTCATTGGATGTTCCAAAAAAGAGTGCAGCGTCCAAGGTGTTGTGCGTTTGACCATGCTGACTGTGCCAAAATTTCTCAAAAAACACAACAAAACATATCTTGCCAATGTTCAAAAATGGCCAAAATTGGTGGGCTGACGGCTAGCTAGATGTTTGAGGCATGGAGTGATGCCTTGTTGATGCAGGGGTGACCTGCAATTACCCAGGATCCTTTTATCTTAGCACATAAGCACGCATTTCAGCTTTGCCCAAATCAAGACCTCATTCAATAACCATCGCCCTTCAATTCTCTTCCCTCTCCAAATAAATCAAAACAATGTCCCAGCACGAGAATTCCTGTGCTCAACGTCCTTTTTATGGACTCTACCCTCTTAGTCGACAAAAAAAACCCAATTCTCAGCCTGAGAGGAGATCATACTCCTGGTACATCTTTTAAAGCCAATACTGGAGTGCGCTGACAATCGGGCTAATCGCGGTGAACTCGCAACAAAACCTCGGCCCAACCAATCACCATCAAGCTTGAAAAGCGTAGGGCGATATTAAATGTATATACAACCAGGATCTATTAAATTATAAAGCCAGCAACCATTACAGTAAAAGAAACAATTGAAACAGGATTTATTGGGCGTAACCATTGCAGTAAAAGAAACAATTGAAACCCTGTTTGCATGTCGAGAGCGTGCTATCTCCTCACCTCCATAGGTGCGGTGCAATTCCTCTCCGCAAACAGCTATACACTGCCATCGAGACTGAATCTCTCCACGCATACAATTATACACACAGTACCCGCGCAGATGTTTGGACAACCGCTCCACCTTCTACTGGCGGTGCACATGCACAATGCTACCTCCGGTTAACACCCTATATAGTCATGAAATCGAATGTCAATTCAAATTGTTTAATTGAATTCCAAAACTGAGTTGAACCTCGATCAATCCCAGGACATTTAGAAATTCAAACGACACTTGCTAGGAGTCTCATCCGGAATCAAGCAAAAACATGTGCTCCTTGTGCCCCAAAATTCACAGGAAAAATATCCAAACGCTGGACGACCAACTCGAATCCGCGAAGACGACATCCCCTGTCCATCTCACCGCAAGATTGCAGGCACCGAGAGAACTCTTGGTTGTTTGACGAACATCGGGAACCAAGAGAAAACCTAGTTAACCATATTTGATCTCTACAACAATCTCAAAAATGTAACCGAATAGTGGAAGATTCACTATGCCATTTAAGAGTCAATTTAAAATCACATTCCATGGTTCAATATACAGTCCATTAAATATTGAATACAATTTAACAAAAGAAAAAAAAGTCGATCATTTATTAGAATGGCGAGAGTAAGTTTTTTTTTTCATGATACTTCAGGCGTGCTCCTCCCTCTCTCTGATGAGATGATAGCTTTCTGCCACTTTATTTTATAGATACATAAGGGATAGGCCTTTTCGGTCCTTATCCGATAGAAAAGCAGGTTTTTTTTTTCTTTTTTTCTTTTTACATAATGATTTAAAACATGGAGCTTTATTCCCTAATTTTATCCAAATTTTAACTTAAAAAAGCATAGAAATTCTATCTCCTTTTTATTCCATATTTACACATGAAGATGTTCTGGATGCTCCCACATCATACACCCAACCTTAAAATTAATCATGATCCGCTGTTCATGTGTTGGGATCTGTGTATGCCTGGATCCCACACCTTGTGTTGCAAGTTTCCATTTGCTGCTGCTTTTGTCTGTTGTTCTTCTCCAGGTCTCCACACCTTATGCTGCTTTGCTCCACTAGCTTCACTTTTGCAATCTTCTGCTGTCTTCCTCTTGCTGCTTCTCCTTTGTTTCACTGTTGCTGGTCTCTTCCGGGATTTTTTCACCATCATCCACTTCATCAAATCAATTTCTCTGTCTAATAGACTTTCTCCAGCATCTTCAATAAAACCTATATTCACAAAACAATTGTTAGAATAAAAAACATAAGGCTTCAGTGCCTCTTCTGCTGCTATCAATGTCTTCTCAGCTGTCACTATGGATGTTGCTGCCTCTGTCGCCATAGATGTTGCTACCTCCCAAACTTCCTGTCCCTCTGCAACATGCTTTGGCTCATCATCTGCAATATCATCTGCAAATTTTTCCTCTGGTTCAGATGTCTCCTCAACTTTCTCTGTCAGCGCATCAGTATGCTGATTTGAATTCACCAACTGCACATAAGTCCTCTGTTTTTCCAACTCTCTTCTCTCGAGATCTAGTTTTCTATACAATTCAACAACTTCATTAGGAGTAGATCTTGGAAACTTCACATAACCTTTTATACCTTCAACAACTCTTGAGCAATCATCAGCTGGTCCAACATTCTGAGTAGACTCTTTCGTATTCATTTTCCCATCATTGATCTGAACAGTCTTCAGATTCAACTCTTTTTGGACAAATTCTAAAGCTTGTTCATTTCCCTGTACTTTACCTGCAAACATGCACAATTCATTAGTCTTTAAATCACAAGACTTTTTAGTCTTGACTGCTTCCTTCAACACTTCCCTTTGATCAGGTCTGCATGTGGTGTTAGGATATTCCGACACATAGGAAATAGTTAAGTTCAACTTGGTCTAGTATAGAGTTAGGTAAAGTGTGTTTCTTTACCGTTGTACATTTTGTAACTTACAATCCGACGGTTCACTCTGTCCTCGGTATTACCGACACTTGATCCGTGGCTTGACACCTGATTGGTCCATGAGTTCTATTTAAAGTGCATGGAGGGTCATTGTTCAAGTAATCCGTCTATGAGAGAAAGCTTATGTAAATTTTCATTCTTTGATTAATAAATTGCCTGAAGTGGCCACGTTGGCTCAGGCCGTGGACTGTTTCC
>APFE030866620.1:10293-35293 GCA_000404065.3 Pinus taeda
AGATAAAGCCCATTCCTAGGTTTACCTAAAGAGACACCATCAAAATCTTCTAATTCATAGGCCCCTTTTGCCAGCTTTTGCTTAACAATATACAGACCATGCCACATGGGTAGAAATTTGCCAGCCCCTAACTTATTGTTTGCTTGATCGTAAAGTAAGACTAGGTCTCCTTCCGAAAAATTGCAGGGTGTAACATTCCGATCATACTACGCTTTAATTCTTTTGGCATGAGTTTCGATAGCTAATGCAGCATCACGTCGATTCTCATCTAATTGAGTTAAGTATAATAAACATTTTTCCTCTTCAGAAGTGGTTGTTAATAATTGTACGGCAATTTGTAATGACTGGATTTCACATTCAATGGGTAGTACTGCCTCTAAACTGTAAACTAATTGAAAGGGAGTAAAACCTGTTGATGTTTTGACTGAGGTTCGGTATGCCCAAAGTGCTGAAAATAACATGTTATGCCAATTCAACCTATGAATTCCAATGATTCGTTGGATCATAGTGACTAGAACTTTGTTGATTACTTCAACTAGACCATTTTCCTGTGGGTAATATGGAGTGGAACTATCGTGACGCAGGCCAAGCTGATCTGTAAGTTCAGTCATCATGATGTTTCGAAAATGACTCCCATGGTCAGTGATAATCGCTTGAGGAACACCAAACCTAGTAATTATGTGATTGAAAACGAAAATTGCAGCAGTTTTGCCGTCTGCCGAAAATGTAGGCATCGCCCTGGCCCACTTGGTAAAATAATCTACCGCAAGGATGATATACGCATGCCCCCTATTCGAGTGAGGGTTACATGTAATAAAATCGATACCCATTTTGCGAATGGACCGACGGCAATTATAGGGCAGAGAGGAGCAGGTGGAGCGCACATCTTACGATAAAAAATTTGGCAATTGTGGCATTTCTAGATTGCAGTGATACAATCGTTGAATAAGGATGGCCAGAAATAGCCAGCGCGCAAGATCTTTTGGGCTGTGGCATACCCAGACATATGACCGCCACACGCTCCAGAGTGACAGTCATTAAGAAACTGTTCAACCTCTTCATGAGTTAGACAACGTTGGAAAACAGAATCCACCCCACGATGATAAAGAGTATCTCCAATAATAGTGTAAGGTTGGGATTGGAAACATATTTTCCGGCGCTGAGATCATGAGACGTCAGACCGAAAAGATTGGGTCTGGAGATAGACAATGATATCTCCATACCATGGATCAACAGTGCTGATAAGGAACAAGGTTTCATCCACAATGGGTTCTTCCACCACATGTTCGGTATCAACACGAGGGAAGTCACACATCAATTCCGTAAAAACCAAAGACTTCTTTGACTTGGACTTTTCAAATTCCAGGTCAAATTCCTGCAAGATGAAAATCCATTTAGAATACTTGCCCCCTAGCAATTGTTTAGTTAAAATGTATTGCATAGGGTTACAGTCATAAATGATGGTGGTTTTATGTAGTAAAATGTAATGACGAAATATTTGAACAACTTGTATTGCTGCCAAGGCCAGTTTCTCCACATATGAATATTTTAACCCAGTTGGAGTTAGAGTTCGACTAAGATAATAGATCACATGTTCACTCTCGAATTCATCCTGTTGAACTAAGACCATCCCAATGGTGGAATGGGAAGCGGCGAGGTACAAGAAGTAATCCTGGTTGTAGTTGGGAGGATGCAATAATGGCGCATGGGTCAACACGTGTTTAAGTGCATCAAAAGATTTGTCAGCTATCTCATCCCAAAAGAATGGAGTGTTCCGTTTCAACAACCTGGTGAAACCTTTTGTAATCTCGGCGTAGTTAGGAATGAAACGACGTAAAAAGTTTGTTTTCCCTTGCAAACTTTGGAGTAGGTGAAGCGTCGAAGGAGGTGGTAATTTGACAATGGCTTCGCCTTCGAAGGATCGACGCGAATGCCAGCTTCCGAAACAACAAATCCTAGTAAACGACCCGTTTCTATACAGAAAACACATTTGTGGGGATTCAGCCTAATCCTATAATGCCTACATCTCATAAAAATTGCTCGTAAATGAGTGAGATGGCCGGCTCGACGTAAAGAATGAGTAGGTAAATCATCGATATAAGGCTGCACAATGTGCTTGATGTCATGAAACGCATAAGACATAGCCCTTTGAAAAGTTGTGCCGACATTCTTCAATCCAAAAGGTAACTTGCAATAAGCAAAGGTCACCCATGGACAAATGAATGCCATTTTTGGTTGATCGGCAGGTAGAATGTTAATTTGATTGTAACCGAAAAAGCCATCCAAAAAGGAGAAAATTTCATTGTCGGCACAATCATCGATAATTTGAGCAATATAGGGTTTTGGATAATTGTCTTTGGGACAAGCACGATTAATATCCCTATAATCAATACATATTCTTATTGTCCATTGCCTTTTAGTAACCGGAACAATATTCGATACCCAAACTGTTAAAGGAATTGGATAAATGAAACCTGCTTTAAGTAATTTCTCAACTTCCGTTTTGATGGCAGCAACTTTTCATGGGTGTATCTGACGCAAACGTTGCGGGACGGGTTTAGCATCCAGGTAATTTTTGATCTCATGAACAACAATTGAAGGATCAATTCCTGGCATTTCCTCATAGGACCAGGCAAACACGTCACAGAATTCTTGAAATAGGGCTTTATATGTTTTGACTTCAGTGTCTGTACAAGAAGCACCTATGTGAATGTTTTCAACAATCCCAGGTTTGACTGAAATGTCGATA
Source organism: Pinus taeda (assembly GCA_000404065.3). Lineage (NCBI taxonomy): Eukaryota > Viridiplantae > Streptophyta > Pinopsida > Pinales > Pinaceae > Pinus > Pinus taeda. Next base: position 13,043 of record APFE030866620.1, read on the forward strand.
GGAACCGTTCGAGAAATATTTACTAAATTTTGCTCAAAATCAGAATGTTTCAATGGATTCTGCGGTTATTTGACATATTCAGCAGTAAAAATAGATGAAAAATCATTCTCAAAATGATCAATCTCAGGTAAAAACGAAGATAGATGATGAAGATCTTCCCATGGTAACTCATCAACAGACAAAAGTTCCCGAATTTTCTCATCGGTGTGAACAACTTCAGAAAAGGTTGTTGAATATGAGGTTGAGATTGAAAGTGATTCTCAATGGATCACATGTACTAGATCAAGATTGGTTGAACTTGAGTCGGAAAACGACTGTACAGCCTAATAAGCAACTTCAAAGGGACTCAAAGGCATGGCATCACCAAAAGATTCCACCTCGAAAGCGGATGGAACGAACCAAGGATCGTCAAGAACAATGGATTCTGACGAAATCATATGAATAGTCGTGAAAGGAGACGGTACGTTGGGAGGAGGAAATGAAAAATTTCCGAGTAAACCAGAATCTTTAACTAATCCTACCCCAACATCCTTATAAGGGATAACGGTTTTACCAACATGTTGAATACTCTTAACAGAGGATGGGTCGGATGAAAAGTAAGTTAACTAATCTATTGTAATGATCTTTCCATTATGTGGAAACTTAATAAGCTGAAAGACTGATGAAACAACAGCAGTCATCACGTAAGACCAGCTACGACCCAAAAGAAGGTTGTAATCCAGAGGGGCATCAACCACTTCCACATCTAGATTAACAGTTTTTCCTTCAACCCCTATAGGTAAGTCCTGTAGAATGCCATAAGGATGAAACCCTCGGCCATCAAAGGCCTTCAGAATCGTCGGGGATTGATTAAGTGTAGGAGAACCAAGGGCTTTCCAACACTGTTTCGACATAATAAACATTGAAGCTCCCTCATCAATCACAGTCCTAAAGCAAGGTCTGTTTTTGACTAACACTGGAATCTAGAAAGCCATTTGATGAGGTAAACGAGGTGTACTATTTTCTAAATCGAAGACTATGAGGTTTGAGTCCTGAAGATCAACAGCTCCTATAGCCGGCAATAGCAATTTACACTGTGATGGACAAGATTGCAGCACCTCCAAAGCCAACATTGCTGAAGGTGAAACAGCTAAATCTTCAACAATGTTATAGTTCTGAGCAGCTCTCGCATGTGGATTGAAAGCTGACTTTCGAAGTATACCTTTAGCAGGCGGTTTGATTACTAAGTCTGTATTAGGTTTCTCGATCTGTAGCAGATCGGAACCAGACGGAGTTGAGGTTGATGGGTTGGAATTAGAAGATTCCGCTTCCTTACCACCAATAGGACTCTTGCTTCCATAATCTTGCGATCGTGTTGCAATCCTTACATGGGACATCATCATTATGGGCTCTTCCGAGGCATTAGAGGAAGATCCTATCATCTTACTGTCTTGACTCGGAAAAGGATCCTTCAAAACAGCAGGTGTTTGAGAACCTTGGACGATTTTCGCAACCTCAACACGATGTGGAAAATCTCTTGTAAAATGCTCCTCATCGCAGATGAGACAAGGATAGCGAGGTTTACGTTTCTCGTCAGTAGATTCAGGTTTATCTGATTTCTCTTTCGAGTTTTGCTTATTCTTTTTCTTGCCTTTCTTCTTACCGCTAGATTTTGATTTGGCTGTAGATGATTCTACGACATGGACATCAGCAAAAATTTCAGTTGAAGACTCTCCCTTTAGGGAATCTGGTAAAGTTATAATAGGAGAAGAATTCTTGGAGGATTTCTTCTTACTTTTGGTATTAACAGTACCAATCATACTGTCAGCGACATGAGACCCTGAGGGAGGTGCAGTTATTTGATTTTACTTTGGAAGGTCGGGGATTTTCTCATGTAAAGTACCTGACTGTGTATAAACTAAGTCAAGGTACTGAGCTTGAGCAATTACTTGCTCCTTAGTAACTTCTCATGCCTTGGCTACATCTTCAGTTATTTTAGATAATAATGATTTTACAAACCATTCTGCCAAAATTTGGTCCGGGATAAAAACTTTCACTAAACGACGTCGACGTCGCCATTCATGAATATGGTCTGAAATATATGTGGACGTCGACTATTTTAATGAAGTTAATAATTTCGTTCCATTGTCATATCGGACTGGCAGCTAAAAATGAGTAAGGAAGGAAGTGGCTAACTGATTAAAATTGTAAAAAGAGCCTCGTGGCAACTCAATGTACCAATTGGTTGCAAAGCCAATCAAAGTGCGTTGCAAAAGACGAAGACGAATTGAATCATCTATAATGGAATTCGATGCACACCAGAGATGGTAAGTCATCACATGATTTGACGGATCTTCTCCTGACTTCCCCTCAAACTTTGGTATATCACTGGGCAACTTATTCGGCATTGGTGGCCAAAACGGAAGATAATTAATGGGATCATTCGTAAGGCGCGACGAGTCAGGTAAATCCAAAGTTGCTATAAACGGTAACTGACGGTTCGGATCCCGAAAAGTTGGGGTCATAAGACCAGCCCCAAGAGGAGGATATCCAGGATAACTTGGAATCGGATTGGCATTTGGGATATTATATCCTCCTAGAAAACTAGGATTAACCGGACCATACTAGGGTTGTTGAGGTTGTTGATAAGTATACCCAGGGTACGGTTGATACTGATAAGCCGAGCTCTGCACAGCAGGATCGAATTGGTACTGTCCTTGGTACGGTTGATAAGTAAATTGAGGTTGACTTGTGACAACCGTACTAGGCCCAGGTTGTCCTACAGGCATTGAAACCAAAGTCTGGATTGTAGATCCGGACTGAGGTAAAGAGGCCTGAGGAGTTGATACAGGAACAGTAGAAACTGGAGCTGCTGATACTCCAGAAATAAGTGGGGTGGATTGAACAGAGGCCGCAGTAGTTGCAGCAGACGTTTGGGGCAGAGTTCGAGGTGAACTAGGCCCAGGCTGATGAACTACCCCAGGTGTAGAAGTTTGAGTAGTAGGCTGGACAGGTTGCTGGGGAGAACCAGAAACCAAAGGCTGTCCAGATTGAGATGACAACTGCACACTGGGTTGCGAAGTCTGTTGATCCCACACCACGTTCATTCCGGGGTATGGACCCATAACAGGTTGAGCATATTGAGGACCAAAACCAAGTTGAGTGTAAGGTTGATAATTATACGGTACATTTCTCGTTCCTTGAACAAATGATTGACCTGAAGGTGGTTGGAAACCTTGAGGTTGGTATTGACCTTGAGGTTGGTATTGACCTTGCGGTTGGTACTGACCTTGAGGTTGGTACTGACCTTGCAGCACATATTGAAACTGAGGTTGACTTTGAGGTACATATCGATACTGGGGTTGACCTTGAGGAAATATTGTTCCGTAGGGATGTACTGTCCTTGAGGTTGCCCCCAGGCGGTAATGGATTGCCTTGAGGTTGCCCCCCAGGCGGTATTTGAGTACCTTGCGGTTGCCCCCCAGGCGATATTGAACTACCTTGAGGTTGCGGGTTAGGAGTAGTACCAGACATCATAAGAATCTCTTCGACACTTAACGGTTTAGTTCCGCTATTACCAGGAGATACTACATATTCGATGGGTTGAGGAGATGCTCTTGAAAACGTACCAGATAAAGACTGATACCCAGAAGGAACAGAAGGACTGCCATGTAAAAATGTTTCTGGCGTCTGAGAAAACAAGGAAGACTGTCTCAACATATTCAAAGGAGGATAATAACCTCTGGGTGTTGGATGGAAAGGAAATCGAGGTGGTGAAGACACGAGACCTGGATTTTTCTAAAAAGTTGGTCAATGAAATATACCAAGCATCACCTCTAATGGGAGTGTAGAAAATGGATTCACGCTCCCTAAGTTCGATAGCTGGTTGATTTTCGGGGATGTTTATACCTTTGTCCGAACTTACAAGCTCTTCTATGGAAATGAGTCTACAAAGAAGATTCTGGGTAATGATACTTTCTACTCTGGGTGAACTAGGACCACTAGAAATAGGAGAAGCATATCTCGAAGATGGAGTAGCAGCAGGTTCAGTTTCAGGTTCAGAGATTTCAGGTTCTTCGGCTAATGAACTAGTAGGAGTAATACTACCAGTAACTTCGGAAAATGAAATCGGTTCAAAAATATGTTCTGTTGCTTGAACTAGATAATCAGGATGTATGATTAACGAAGACTCTCCGGCCTCCGGTGACCCAACTTTACTTTCACTAGGTGTGACAAGAGCTCATAGCCCTTCAAGTTGACTTGGTGTAAATTTGGGAGGCTACCCCCGAAGTTGACGGGATTGTCTCGGTAATTCAGCCACGATTAATTATTTAATTACTTCACACGAAAACAAAGAAAATATCAAGAAAACCACCTAAAGTCTCTAAAGAACCAAACAATTTGTATCACACGCCTAATAAATCTAGGAGATCAAACCACACACAAATAGTATCTTTCCGGATCGAAAACACTAGTTGGTGATGAAAACCAACGTTGCAGAATTCAATACAGAAATTGTGGTTGGAACAGTTACCCCGACAACCTACTTAATCAAACAGACTGGCACAAGTTTCTCCACTATAACCATCTCGAGTGAAGATAATGCCTAGAGAGTCCAAGTGAGTCTAATCGACATCTACTCCACGTACAGTGGGATCTTCCCTCCACCGTCACCTAGGAAAGAATCCTATAGATTATGGCCACTAAGGTTACCAACGGAAACAAAGATACTTGGGGGAAAAATCTATGATCTGATACGCACGCAAGGGCAGAGTAACAAGCTCAATCCCCTTGAAGGCTCCTTGACATAATCCAAGGTTTACCAACAAGTGGCCCCAGGCTCCTCGACAATGGTCAATCCGAGGTTTACCGTTTTTAATACGTGAATATCTTCTATCGTTCCCAATGAGGAAGGATTGATTCCCACACTGGTTCAGATATGATCTCGTGCTTCTCCTTTAAGAGGAGCTTTCCGAGAGCATAGATGTAACAATTGGAATTTCTCCCTACTGCAAGATCGACTACTTGTTTGTTTAAACTATCTTGGAGAGTTAATTACTCCCTACTCCAAGATACTAGCCTAAGCTATGTTGCTGAAAAGAGCCCTAGAAAATAAAAAGATTGCTAGATGGATTTTAATTAAGCGTTAATTTTATTGGTTGTTCTTAAGTCAATGGGTGCGGAGATGAAACTTTATGGTGTGAAGACTCGACTCCAAAACACTAAAAAATGCACCTAAGATGATAAACAAGTTCAATGAATTTCTAGCTAAGGAAGAGTTGAAAATGCAATGCTTTGAAAATCAAATCTTTCGCTTAACATACAACTGAAAGGAAAACTTTTTGTCTTTTCAAAGAACTTCAAAAACGAGACTACTAATCACGCTCACGGAAAATCCCTTTTCTTTTCAACAATCAAAAACTACAAGAACAAACAATTCTTTCGAGAGAGCTTTTAAGATTTCTGAAAAAAAAAAAAAAAAAAAAAAAAAAAAAAAAAAAAAAAAAAAAAAAAAAAAAAAAAAAAAAAAAAAAAAAAAAAAAAACTATTGAAAACAAATTTTTCAACAAGCTTCTATAATTTCTATGAAACACTCAAAACTATAATCTAATCTTGAGATATAAACAAAATGGATTGAAAAGAAACTTGAAATGTTTTTGAGGATGCTTAACTTAGTTTTTCGCCTAACTAAGGATCAATTTGTTCAGTTCAACAAACTAATAAAAAACACCCAATTATGTTTTAATAAAAAATGAAATTCGAAACTTTCAATCAAGTTTAATCAAAGTTTTGCAAAAGAGAAAAATGGGATCTAGCTCTCTTCAAGGATAGATTTCATAAACTAGTCAAACTCAGCAAGAAGACCAGAGATACTAGGGTGATCTAATGCTCTAAGGCTTCCGATCTTTGAGCTATTACGAAGACCAAGCAAAAATCAATCCAACAGGCAAAACTTCTAGAAAATCACTTCAAACGAGAATGCCAATGAAAACTAACTCACAAGGAACTTTTGTCAAGACAAGTGCAGATCTGGGCATAAACTAACATCTATGGACACAAACTAAACCTAACTGGGCAGAAGGATCTTAGGTTTTTCAAACTTTTGACAGGGTCCACAAGCTCCCAGTAGAACCAGGTGCGGTACCGCTCTGTGTTATACTGTAACAGTGTGGACAGGTCCGCACTATACCTAATGCAGAAGGTGCGGTCCTCTTCCAAAAATCCGAAAAATAAAAATCAAAACAGGATCTAACAAGTACCCAATCCCACACACATCAAGGCAAAATCAGAAACCAAAACTCAAGTTTCTCAAGTCAAAGCAAAGACAAATTAAAAACCAAAACCATTCCCCAGTGGAGTCACCAATTTGTTGGCCGGATAAATCGTTCTTGCGGACAAGACCAATCTCCCTAGTATCAAATGATATCTAGCAACAAGCAGCACAAGCAAATCTACTTTTCTCTAAATATGTTTCAATTCATAAATGAAAACTAAGAGGTGTAATAGACCCTACCTCGGTTGAACGCTTGTTTGTGGCAGCTTTGTTTCAACAGCTTTGAGCAAGTCCCTTCTAATAACCTGCATACACAAACAAAAACACATCAAAGAACACCTGCATAGATACTATAATAAAACATGTTCATTATGAAGATCAAGGAGCTCATAAAATAAACCATTAGAGACAGTTCATTGAGAAAAACAATTGATTGTATTAACTTTATGAATAAAATAACCTTACAACCTTTGCCTTGATGTTGCACAAGTTCTTCCCAGGGTCCAGCAGGAGTCTCCTCTACTTTGACAAGCCTCACTCACTTCCCAAATGACATGAAAGGTATGTGATCTCTCCTCTCACAAGCTCAAAAAGGAAGCCTAGTTTTCAGTAGCATTTACCCTCAAGAATCTTTAGCTTTCAACCTCCTCTACAACTAGCCCAATGCATGAATTTATAGTGCAAATGGAGGAAGTTGTAGGTCCACCATTGAAGGGATAAGTTCCTCCTTCAATGGGATAAGCACCTCATATAATGGAGTTAGCTCCCTTAGTTATGGAATGGATGAAAACCAAGGTGGAGTGGACTTGCCAGCGTAATATTCCTTCTAGAAGCGTCCAGAAGTGATCCAAGGTGAGTTTTTATGAGCGAACTCACGCCTTTTTAACTTTTACATGGGTTCGCACCCATCACTTAACAGACAGAGCGGTCAGGTTCATAGGGGACATGACCATTGAGTGCGGTACCACAGGTAATGCTAGGAGAAAGTGCGAAACCAGGATTTAAGATATTTTTAAGGTCTTTCTCCTATTTTCAAGGCTTGACATGAAGAGTTGAGGCTTAAGACTTGCAAAGGAGGTATGTATGAGTGGTGATGGACTCACACAAACTGTGGAAAGTCATGGTGACAATTTTTTGTGTAACACTTTGGAAAGAGCAACATCAGTCGATGGTCCCATGTTGCTCCCATTTTTCCCAAAAAACTTCTTTTAGGGCCTCAAAACAGCTCTGAAAGTTCAGGTTCCGAAAAATTGCTAAAGATAGTAAGTTGTGCTACAATTAAGGAAACTAAAAATGCTGAGAGAAACAATGCTGGGGGTCCAATTGGACTTGGCAGGGGGCCACCAATGTCCACCTGGATCATTCCTCGCCCTTAGGAAGCAATGGTCCCATTTGCATTGAGTTCCTCCATGAGATGAGGAAAACTTATGTGAACTTGGTCCTTGGTGAGCCACTTGCCCTGGTGAAGGAGTTGGCCTGCTTTGACAACTCGATCCAGTTGGATATTCTGTTGGCGAGTGTTCTTGATCTGTGTGTCCATGATCCGATCAGTTGCAGCTTGTTCCATGCAATCTGGATTTAATTATGTGGGTGTGAGTTGTTCTGCAATGTCCGATGTGTCTAGTAATGGTGGAAAGTATGGCCGAAGGTGGTCCCCATTGAACACTAGGTGCAGGCCAAGGAATGGGGGAATGTTGAGCTCAAATGCATTGTCTCCCACAGCCTTAGTAATGGTGTAAGGACTATATCAGATTGGTCTTTGTTTCCGATAGGCTCCAGTAAGGCATTCCTTTTGCAAATGCAATTGTACTTTGTCGCCCACTTGAAACTTGTGTGGCACCCGATGTTGATCATGTCGCTACTTCTACTTGGCATTTGATTTCTCCAGAATGTCATGGACTTGCTAGCAAATATGTTGGATGTGCTCAATGAAGCTAGTTGCCTTGTCTGTTTTGGACTGGACATGAGCCGGATTTGTGTGAGTAGCTACAAGTGGCATGGCCACATCAATGGGGCATAGTGGCTGGAATCCCAAGCCCACCTGAAAAAGGGTTGTGGCTGGTCGAGTTGTGAAGAGCTTAGTTGTAGCTGTGTTGAACATAGCGGAGGCTCTCGTTCCATGTGCGTGGATGCTTTGAGTTGTACATGCACAAAATGTGTACAATCATCCTGTTGACAACCTCTGTCTTGCCATCAGTTTGAGGATGGAAGGTTGTGTACTTAGTGAGTGTGGTGTCCAGCATTGACCAAGGACTAGACCAAAATATATTGAGGAATTGACTATCTCGATTGGAGATGATAGACTGTGGGATCCCAAAGTGCACCCACACTCATTCAAAGAAGAGTTTAGCAGTGGCTTTTGCTGTGATATTCTTATTGTAAGCCGCCATAATGGCCATCTTTGAGAACTTGTCAACGACCACAAAAACACAGTCGTTTCCATGCTTAGTGGAAGGAAGGCCTGACATGTAATCCATGGAGATGGATTCCCAAGGTCGACTAGGGGTGGGAAATGGGGTATAGAGGCCTTGCTTCTTGATGGTCGATTTGGCAATGGCGCAGGCAATACATGATATGATGTACTTCTCGACATCCTATCAAAGATTCAGCCAATAGAAATACTTTTTTAGTACTGCCACCGTTTTCTCGACCCCGAAATGCCCAACAGCCCAACTGTAGTGTGCTTCCCAAATCATCTTGGCACGCTCGCTTGAAGGAACACAAAGGTGACCCAGGTGGCATAATAAGGCATCCTGGAGGTGAAAATTTGGAACATGACGAACCTCCAAGAGTGTCTGGTATGTGTGGCCGAATTCTGGGTCGCTTTTGTAGAGAAGTGGCCAATCAGAAGTCTCTTGCCCACAAGAGTTGAGCATGGTGGTTAACGCCATGATCGATGGTCGACTAAGGCAATCTGCAACATTATTGGTGCTACCCTTCTTATACTTGATATTCAAATGGAACTGTTGCAGGTATGTAGACCACTTCTTATGACGATCATTCTGCAATTTCCCTTGGGTCTGTATGAACTGCAAAGGTCAGTGGTCTATGTGGATGACCGTTTCCTTCCCCAAACTGTAATGCTTCCATTGTTGGCAGGCCTACACAATGGAATACATCTCTTTGTAATAAGTGGGATACTTCCGGATTGTGTCTGAAAGTGTCTCACTATGATATGCCACTGGATGCCCGTGTTGAGTAAGGACTGCCCCAATAGCATAGTCAGAGGCATCTGTCTCGACCTCAAATGGTTGTTGCAAATCTGGTAATGCGAGCATTGGTGTCGTGCAGAGGTGATCTTTCAGCTCTGTGAATGCCTTTTGTTGAGATTCAGACCAAAAGAATTTTGCTTTTGCTCCTCCCTTGGTGACTTGACTCAAGGGCCAAGTGATATGAGAAAACCCCAACATGAACCTCCGAGAAAACCCCAACACGAACCTTTGGTAGAAGTTGGCAAGACCTAGAAAGCTGCGAAGCTCTGTCAGAATGGTTGGAGATGGCCAATCCCAAATGACTTGGATCTTGGCTAGATCCACATGCACCCCCTGTTCATCAATAATGTATCCCAGATACTGAACCTGGGTCATGCCAAAAGTACATTTTCTCCAAATTGGCACATAGCTTGTGTTGCCGCAGTGTTTGGAGAACCTGTCGGATGTGGTGGAGGTGCTCTTCCCAACTTTGGCTGAAGATCAGAATGTCATCTAAGTATACCACTACAAATGAGTTTGTGAATGGCCGTAAGATGTCAACCATTAGCTTCATGAAGGTTGCAGGAGCATTTGTCAATCTGAAAGGCATAACCAATCATTCGAAAAGGCCCTCCTTGGCTTTGAAGGCAGTCTTCCTCACATCAGAGGGTTCGATTTGTACCTGGTGATATCCTGACTCTAGATCAATCTTATTGAAATATTTTCCCCCTTTAGTTGGTCCAGGAGGTCATCAATCCGTGGGATCGAGTACCTATTACGAACAATGATCTTGTTCAGTGCCCAATAGTCAATATAGAGTCTCCAATTCCCATCCTTCTTCTATACCAACATGATCGGGCTCCTGAATCTGCCTCTTGATTTCATGATCCGACAAGGCGATGAACTTGGACGAATGGGACCTTTCTACATCAGCTCCTGAATCTGCCTCTTGATTTCATCGTTCTCTAGAATGGAGCGCCGATACATTGGTCCATTGAGTAGCGGCGCACCTGGGGTCAGATCGATGGAGTACTTGACTTGACAGTGCAGAGGAACCCCTGTGAGGGAGGTGAAGATGTCCTCGTACTCCTCCACGACCTTGTCCATCTGTAGTTTTCATGCGGAGGGGCCCTGTCTGGAGGTCGTGGCCATCATCTTCTTCTTTCCTTGAGGGCGTATCGTCAGGAAAATAAATTTCCTGGTTTTGGAAATGAGCTTACTGCATTATTTTGCAGTAACCAAAGAGATGGCGATAGGCGGTGCTACCTCCGGTATCATTTACAACTTATTTCCCAATGTAACAATAACAGCACGGGGCTGTGATTCATACACAACATGTCGCTTCCACAAGTATGGTTGTCCTAATAATACATCACAAACTTCAAGGGGAGCAATGTCACACAATACCTCATCCGTGAAGGGCTTGATGTTGTATGGAAGGTGACACTGCTCGCTCACAGCGAAGATCTCGTCCTTGGTGAAGCCACCCAATGGTGTATGGTTGTGGATGTGCTGTGGTTGGTAGGCCCAACCGCTTCACGACCTCTGCTAAAATGAGGTTCTTTTGGCTCCCACTATTGACAATGAATTGTAGCAGGGAGCCCTTTACCCACATATGGGAGTGGAAGAGACGCTCCTCCTCCTCTGGATCTTCAGGGTCCTCCTTCTGTATGTTCGTGGTTGCAACGGTGGCGTTGGGCTCCGCATCAATAATCTGTGTCCCTTTGTCATTCCCCTTGTCAGGTTCTGACTTAGAGTCAGAACATGCATCTAATTTTGAAACCTTTAGCTCAGCCACCAATGACTGCTTGGCCCGACACTCACTTGTGTTGTGAGTGGAGCTTTTATGAAACTCACACCATTTTCCTATGTCCTTTTTCAGCTTCGCGGTGTTGTTCTTTGCTTGCAGCTTTGGTGGGTTGTCTTGGGTTTCCCAACCTTGACTTTGTCCTTTGTTCTATGGTTTAGGGGCACCTTTCCCTTGCTTCAGATTCACAAATCCAAAGTCTTGCTTCTTCTGTTTAAACTTTTGCTCGACCTTGACCGCATATCGATATGTTGTGCCGAGCGAGGAGATGTTCATGAATTCTATTTCTTCCTAGATGTACTTGTGCAGGCAGCCACGATATTTTAGTATCAAATGCTACTCTTAATCCTTGATACCCAACTTTGTGCGAAGGGTATGGAAAAGATTGGTAAACTCCAGCACGTCTTTGTCCCTTCCCTGCTGCAGCGTGGTCCACTTTATGTATTGTTCCTCATAGCTTCCGACAGGGTAGTACTGCTCCTTGATGGCATCCCGGAATGAATTCCAGGTGGGTGCCGCTGAAAATAGTGAGCCGATATTTTCATCCTTTTGCTCGTAGTAGGTTTCCCACCAGTCCTTGACGTGGGGGGCTGCTTTGAGAAGAGTGAAAACAATATTTTCCCAACTCGAAAATTCATGAACAGAAAAATGACCCTCTAGCAAATTTAATCATTTATCTACAACATCTGCATCTATCTGACCCTCGAATATGGGGATTTCAAAATTAACTTGTACCTTAAAGGCCGTGGCGTTTCCAGAGAAGCTACTGGAAGCCGATGCGTCGCTTCTGGGTAGCCGCTAAAGGATCTGGGCAAAGCTATCCATCATAGCATTCCTTTGTCATTCGAGGGCTTCTTCGAGCAAGATTCTTATAGGATATCTTGCCCACTCGTCTTTCTTCTCATCCGCCATGGGAGGCCGTCGGGATTTGCGAGGCTAGTCTTGCAAAGGTTCGACTAGTTCAAGCCCTAACTCCTTATATCCCGACCTCGTTGGGGACATGCAAAAAAAAACAGAGAAAAGGAAAACCGCTTTGATATCACTGATCCATATTTAAACAGGAATGCAACAAATTACAGACATAACTATAAACACAGATATGCAGTGGAAATAATACTTCATTTCATTAATGTAAAAATACTGAAATATGCTTACAAACAGTAATGGAAATAAACCAGCTAGGGTGATGGTAGCTTATCTATGAGAAGAGATGTGGCGGCTACATGCCTCTGAACTGTCTTACAATGAGGCTCGAAGGCCTATTTATTGTTGAGAAACAACGGAAAACCCTAAACATACAAAAACCTAACCCTAGAAGATGAAACACAAAATTGTGGGCCCTGTTTGGGTAAATTGGTACATCAACTTCCCGGGTCGTAACTTTGGCATATGATCTCCATTTCATGTGCACAATATCTCCTTAGAAAGATCTATCCGAGAAATACAACTTTGAGAGGAGCAACATCGGTCCATAGACCCATGTTGCTCCCAGTTTTCCCAAAAAACGTCGTTTAGGGCCTCAAAACGGCTCCGAAAGTTCAGGACCCGAAAACTGCTAAAAATAGTAAGTTGTGCTACAATTAAGGAAACTAAAAATGCTAAGAGAAACAATGGTGGGGGTCCAAGTGGACTTGACAAGTGGCCACCAATGTCCACCTGGATCATTGAGCTACTTGGATTAGTTTGCTTATTCCCAAATCTAGATTTCTGGAAGTCTTTTAAGGCAAATAACAATATATTTTTGCTATTTTTTAGAGCAAACGAGCTTCAATCGCGTTGATTTCACTTGCATTAGATCACAAAAACATTATAGTTAATAACAAAAAATGCCCCATTTCATCTTCACTTTCTTAGTTTAGGCATTTTATAGATTTATTAGCTCACTAGTTCTCGAATTTCTAGATTTTAGACTAGTAATTTTCTGTCATTTTTTAGCATGGGTTAACAGATATATTTTTGAGTGATTCCACTTGGAATGGAGACCTAAGAGATCCTAGTTAATAAAAAAATTGTCCCATCCAATTTGGATTTGATTTGGTTGGTCATTCGGTGAATTATAACTCCCTATAGCAAATGTGTTGTTTCCAGTAGTAGTACTACAAGAAACCCTATAATAGCCTTCCAACATGCATATACTTGCTCAGATTCGCTCAAGAATCTTGGCTTTTTTCCCTTAGGGTTGAATCAAGACCCCTAGGCTCTAAATCAATGATTAGGGAAGACTAAAGACCACTTAGGACTTGCCTCTTTACCCATGCAAAACATTTCAGCGATTTGGGTTAATGGACAAATTTATGAATTGGATAATACAATGATGATTTTCTTGATTGCCACATCCAATGAACTCTATTAATGGATCTAAACTCTTTGTAATGTAATGGTTGACATTTAGTTCATGATATTTACTTTATGCAATTAGAATAAGTTTTTTTCCTTGTACTTTCTTTCTTGCAATAGGTTAAGGTTTCCATTTCAAGCATTTCATTTTCTGCAATTAGTTTAGGATTTGATTTCAGTACATGCACTATGTTACATCATGACAACAAAGGAAGGATGCATTGTATGATGCACATATAGTGTTGATACCTCTTAAGTTTGTACGAACCCCGGGTTGATAATTAAAGTTGGTAGCCTTGCGAGTTGCAACATTCTTGTTGCAATACCGAGGCTCATCAATTGACATCCATTGAGGTCCCCATGGGTAACAAAACAGGCTATAGTGAATCTATTCAATTACGTAGTTGAAAGGGGCTTGTGGCAACCCTTTGCAAGCCACTTTAGCCCTTATTAAGAGGCGAGTTTAGACTTGTTAGAAATAAAACTACTCTTAATAAAATGAAATGCAAGATACAATCTAATAAACAAAGACTGATATATATATAATATATATAATATATATATATATATATATATATATATATATATATAATATATATATATAAGCAATGAAAGTATTACAGGGAATAATGCACAAAAAAATACAGATATGTACACATGCCACTATTTGGGGGGCCTCCAAACATTGACTTGCATACACAAAGGAAAATTCACCGAGTAATGAAACTTAGAGCCTCTATATATCAAAAATGGATACTAGTATATCACTTAGTTAAAAATTCTTTGTATAAAGGAATTGAATCCCTTAGTTTCCACGCATTCTAATAATTTATACAAATTAAAATGTAACTGACTGGCCTACCATTCCTCCACGAAATGATCATATCCTTGATTTGGCTCTAAATATGACGAATTTGATCCTTAGAATGAATAATTGTGTGCCCAGTCACGCATTTTATAAGAGGTGTGAATTTCATCCTTGTTGATGTGTGAATTCTTATGTTGGCACCACGTTGATCAATGAGTTGATTGGATGTCTCATTGCTAGTTTTTGCAAATCGTTAGGTATTTTACCATGTCGTGAAGGAAAGGATAAAAACCCATGTCTTCATTTTACTTGAAAATGTCTGCAAATACTTCAATGAATGATAATTTACCAAATTGTATACATTCATGTAGATGCTGATAAAAATGATTTTTTGAATTTTAAATTTGCTAATAAACCAAAATTAAAACAAAATAACAAAAATACCTCTCGGTGTTTTATTTGGCTTTATTATGGACGAATGCTATCAAAATATGTAAAAGTGGGAGAAAAGGAAGGTGAATATGGCCGAAATGAACAAATTTTAAGTATTGTTTATTGACAAAAATGAGTACCAACACCAATACCTTATGACTTGGCAACAACAAACACATATAAATACACACCCACCTTTGGGAGGTATTTCTCATGAGGGAGTGCCTACCCTTCTAGCCTTATCACAACAAGTAAGTCTCATTTGGGATTTGAACCTCAGTGGGGAGAGTGCAAGACCCACCTCCCACCACTTAGCTATTACCTTCAACCATTTGGATAATGACATGTTACCAATAACTATAATGATTATTTATTTACATTTTGTATATCATGAACCTTTATATTGTCATATTATGTGTAACAAAAATTATATTATTTGTATATAATTAAATGAATTCTTATAATTAAATGAATTTCTTATTCCATTACATTATCCAATGTCATAGAATGTTACTTTGTAAGTTAAATATATAGATGATTTAAATTATTATAATTAACAAAAGTGTAACTAATTAGTATATTTGTTTAAATGATACAAGCATTAATACAATGATTATATCCAAATATAATAACTAAAATATAAAAATAAGTATTATTGTGAAAAATAATTGATTTTATAATGTTTAATTGAAATTTTGTGAAAAAAAAATAACATGGAAATATATTTTTTCATTATATTCGCATTGAACTCAATGATGTAATTCATACTTGCTAATAAATTAGTGCATTTATGTGAGCGTTACGTAGTGGTTTGCATAATTGTAATAATTGTAGTGGTTTTTATAATTGTAATTGTTAAGTAGTGTTTCGCATAATTGTAATAACAAAAACATTGCTTCCTTCTTCATTGTTTCCTTCAACTATATCATTGGCAATGCCATTACGATTATCATCACCATACAATAATTTATAGTGAACAAGATGATATACGCACCCATCCTTTTATAGATTTAATATTCATTGGTCCTTGCATTATATAAACGATGCATTGGGGCTTCATTATATATAATATGCACTAGGGTATGATATGTAGTTTTAAAGCCCAATAACACGTCAAATTCTGATGCACCGATGCTTGTTATTAATAGAAATGCCCTAGGGCTTTACATTGGGTCTTAAAAGTTATGTCATATGCACCCATGATTAGTATAAATATTTTGAAGCCTCAATCAACCTTCCACTTATAGAGAAAATATGTAGAAGGGAGACCTTGACTGCTCATGGAGAGTAGCAAAACCAAAGGGAACTTACAAATTTGCGACATTCTAGGGTTATTATTGATTAATGTAATTGGGCACTAAAATATTATATGAGAATTGTGCATTTTGGAGTGGGAATAAGAAGGATATGTCTTTCTAAAAGAGATGGAGATTCAAGAGCCATTGTCGTAGCCAAGAATTCTAGAGTAAAAGGACAAGACAAACTTGCTAGTTAGAGTTTGCATCAAAGAATCACCTCCAAGTCATTTGTTGAGGAAAAAGGACTTGTACTTGAGCATTTGTGCCACTACTTGATTTACTCCATGAAAAAATACTTACAAACAAGACTATGATTCCTCCCTTAAATGATACAAGTGAAAATTTTATTAATTTGGCTCACTTCATGATCTCAAGAGGAAAAAAACTTAGAAACATGGCTAATTCAAAGTGGATTATTATATAATTTGTCATCTATATTAGTACTTTATGGGGGGGGTGGGGGATGGAAGAATCAACTTGTAAGGCCAATTTTAGGTGCAAGTCTTAGACTAGTGATTTAGGAGCTAGAAAATTCTAGAGCTTGTTTAAGGGATAAAATGACACTTTTTGGGGTCAAAAATTGAAGACCTTTGCTCGACCACCTAATGCTTTTCTACATACCATAAGCTTTCTAATGGTGCAAACTTCACCTCAATCAAAATTGAATGTTGAGGTTATATCTCTTACAAGTTGACCTACCTTATTGACCACCATGGTATTGAGTGGATGCCACATAGGCCTCACTTTCTGGCTAGGTTTTCTCCTATTTGGTTTTCCAAGTCACATCTTATATTCATTTATGTGAATGGTGTGTTTATTTGTTTGTTTAATTTGTTTTAGTTCTATTTATTTCCATAATTTTTAGCAATATCATAATATTATTAAATCTAAGATCTAAGGTAAGAAAATACATAGGAAAAGCTTTTAGAATTTTATGTTGAATTGTTTCAGTGGAATATCCATGGTAGTTTACATATTATTTTAGTACTAGAGCAATATATATATTTTTATTTTATTTTTTTATTTTTTTTGTGGGGTGGGGGGCAGTGACGTTTATAGGGAAGTTTTAAAATCTAGGAATTGGCTTAAGAAAGAAGTCTTGGAAACCTATTAATGGTAAATGAGTCCAAACATAACAACCCTTGGGATGAGGTGGAGGAGATCTTTGAACCTAGAATAACAAGTAATTAATATCTCTTACAAGATGGCCCTCCTCATCGCAACTTTAGCAAACAAGTTCAAACCTTTTGGGGTAACTGGTGGCTCCAACTAAGAAGTTGGATTGCACTAGAAATTGGGAGATAATGAAAACCTAGAAAAGGAGCCAAGACAAGAGCCAAAGAAAGAGAAACTAAGTTTCAATGTCATCACTCATTAATAATATCTACATTTAAAAAGAAAACAAAGGCAAACATCAAATCTTACTAAGGTGATATTGATTTTGTTAAGTTGAATCATTGGTTGCAATACTTAGAAGTTTATTTCAATATCCATGACATAGAAGAAGAACATGAGTTTTCATTTACTTGACTAAAAATAGAGTCTAATGGGAAAACAAAAAAATAGACACTTAAGTTGGAGGGTAGTTCATAGTAACCAAGTGGGAAGTGTTTAAAAACATCTTGATGTACTAGTTCTATCCTATTGGGTATGCAAAGGACCAATGGATCTATTGGAATCAATTCAAGTAAAAGAAAGGGTAGAGTGTGTAAGAATACATGGCCAAGTTACAAAGCATGGTGATTATGTTGGGTATATCTCTGAAGAAACCAAATGTACTCCTCAAGTATCTAGGGGGTTTTGCATAGTCATCTATCAAGCAACTAAAGCTCTTTAAATCTAGGATAGTTCATGAAGTCCATGTGTAAGCATAATAACTATAGAATACATGTTATAAGAAAGGACAACAAAGTGGTTCCAAAAGGAACGACAATTAGGATGCTTCCAAGTAGGGGAAGAAGAAGTGGAAAGGAAAGGATAAGAAGATAATAGCCACTACACATGAGTGCAGTGATCCAAACAACCACTACAACCATCGTAATATCAATGGTCATATTGTACATGAGCGTTGGAAGCTACATCCAGAGTTGAACCCAAAGAATTATAAGTAGGATGTCGATAAGAAGAACTTACTGACCATGGATTCAGCCAAGGTGGTAGAGATCAGATTGAATGTAGATGAAAATATTGTCTACATTATAATACAAAACGAGGTGAACTTGAGTAGCCTTCACATAAAGGAAGAGAAGGAGATGAATAAACTCTTACATATGAAGATCGAGGTTAAGAAGCTAAAGGTGGATATTCTATTCAATATTGATTCACAGGTTAATCTCATAATAGAAGAGCTAGTCAACAAGCTTGGATTGGAAGTTTGTGATTATCCTAAACCATATCCATTAAGATGGGTAAATAAGGATGTAAGGTCCCTAAATAGTGTAAGATCATATTTTCTATAAGTGTAAACTATATTGATTAAGTTGAGGTATATGTAGTACCACTTGATGTGTGTAGTGTGGTGTTTAGAAGCCCCTACATGTATATGGGAGATGCAATCTCCATGAGAAGAGAAAACCACCACTTCCTAATCAAGGATGGGAAGTATTTTATCATCAATGCACACAAAGATAATTCCAATATCTCTGTGATAAATGCTAACCTCACCAAGAAATTGATATTTTTGCTAGAAAACTTGAATTATTTTTATTGAGAGAAAATCAACAGGGTGATGAATCAATAAAGTAAAGGAATACCCAAAGGGATGTACTAAAGTATAGAAACATTAGTTTGAGAAGTTGTTGTAGGCATGTAGAGAAATGTTTAAGAAGCCTTAGGGGTTACCACCTAATAGGGGAGTGAAGTGTAGGATATAGTTGTTGCTTGACTCCCTTTTGTTAAATATAAAGTTTTATATATAGTTTATCTTGGAAACAAATGAAGTGCAAAAACAATTGTAGTAGCTGCTAGAGTAGGGAGTAATTCAACTAACCACCTCATCGTGTGGGTTACCTGTCATCATAGTACTCAATAAGGATGGGGCTTGGTGAATATGTATTGACTATAAAGCTTTGCACAAATTCAACTTCAAGAATCAATACCCTTGATCTAAGATCAATTATTTGTTAGATTATTTGTGACATGCTAAGTATTTCACCAAGTTGGATCTCAAATCGGGATACCACCAGAGACAAGTTAAAGAAGACACTTAGAAGACCACCTTCAAGAAAAGGCAAGATATATACGAATGGTTGGTAATGAATTATAGTTTATGTAATGCTTGGCTACATTTATGTGTTTTATGAATGATGTTTTATGTCCCTTTTTAGATTCATTTGCAATGAAGTACTTAGATGATATATTGTCTTATAGTTCTACCTAGGAAGAGCGTATATCACATCTAAAAAAGAATCGACTAGTAGCTAACTTTAAGAAATGTGAGCTTGTTCAACAATGATTGGCGTATTTAGGATATGTGATTGATGAAGTGTAACTCAAGTTACATCATGTAAAGATGGAGGCATCCTTAGGTAGCAAATTCTTACTAATGTCACTAAAGTTGGGAGTTTTGTTGGGGCAACTTAGTACCTACAAAAGTTTACAATGTCCTTTTTAGCTATAATTGTGTCATTTCATGCCAAAATAACTGATGGTAAGAGTTTCCAATGGGGAAAAAATCAATATGAAGATTTTGATGAGATTAAATGGAAGATCTATCAAGCACCAATTTTTGTAATACCTAATTTGTATAATCCTTTCAAAGTGGAGTCCAATGCAACTAGATAGGCTATGGAGGTAGTCTTAATGCACGAGGTGAGCCAATATGCTACCATTCTAAGATGTTTCATGGTGGAGTCTTAAACTACCTTGCATATGATAATGATCTCTATGCCCCAATTCAAGCCATTAAGAAGTGGAAGAAATATTTAATGGGCAAGGAAATCATTATCCACACTAATCACTAGCCACTACAACATTTGCGGGTCTAGAGTAATCTTTAACAAGCAATACACTACATCTGGATGGGGTTTTGTAGTGATTTCATCTGGTCACAAAATTTAAGAAGGTAGCACCAATGAGTTGGTGGACATGCTTTAAACCCATCCACATCTAATATTTCGTCTTTGGGAACCCTTATGCACATGGATCCTTTTATACATGATGTATACAGAGAGGAATACAATGAAGATTGGGATTATGAAGAGGTGTTTCACAAACTATAGAGCTGAATTTGTGTAGAACAAAGTGACATTAAGGTTGACTATTATCTACCAAATGGGTTACTCTACAAGTTAGACAAACTCTATGTTCCTAAAGGTGAAAAATTATAGATTATTAAAGAGACTCACACCTCCAAGTTCATAGGGCATTTTGATGTTGAAAATATAGTTGCCAAGTTACAAAGGTATGTTTATTGATTCAAAATGCAAGAAGATGTATATTTATTTATTGTAGGATGCATACTTTTTTATATCGACAATCCTAGTAAAAAAAGCAAGGTTTATTCCATCCCTTACTTGTACCCACTAGACCTTGGGATAACATCTCTATGAATTTTATGGGTGGCTTTCGAATAACTAGGAAGGGACATGAGTATCTACTTGCAGTAGTTAATAGGTTCAACAATATGTGCATTCTTATGCCTTGTAAAAAAACCATCAAAGGACAAGAAGCAATAAACATTCTCTTTGAAAAGGTTTGGGTGCACATTGGCCTACCGAGGAGAATCATCCTAGATAGAGATACCCAACTTCTCAATGCCTTTTGGACTACACTCTAGGAAAATATGGACAACAAACCAAAGAGATCTACAACTTTCCATCCATAGACAAATGGGTAGATTGAAGTACTCAACAAGACATTGGTTCATCTTTTGAGGGGTTACAATCAAAAGCATCCAAAGACCTAGGATGAAAATTTGATTTATATTCAAAACTCTTATAATAGAGTGGTCTACACTTCTATCAGTAAGTCCTCTTTTAAAAATTGTTTTAGAGTTTTTCCACCATAACCCTTGGATGTTGTATATGGATAACAATGAAAATTGATTGAAGGCATCATAGGATATACATTAAAAGAAGAAAAAAATGTTGAAGAATTAGGTATATCCATTTTCAAGTGTATGAGACATTGAATATGTCACAAGAAAAGTACAAGACTCAACATGATCAATGTAAAATTGAGATAGAGTTTGGTTGCATATGAACAAAGAAATGCTACAGGGTCCTAGTGAGATGATCATGACTTTGTGATATGGTCCTTTTGAAGAATTTGATAAGGTGGGAGATAATGCCTATAGCCGCATACTACCCCCATATTTGTGAATTTACTTAGTAGTGAATGTGGAAAAATTGATTTTTTATGAGCCTTCCATGTTAAATTATGAAACTAAGGAAAAGGTCTTGCCTATCATGGAGGGCTTAGAACTAGAAGCTCAAGCATAGTTTATAGAAGATATAATTCCGTAAAAGAATTTTAGAACTACCAAATATGGGTAGAGCTCAAGTAGATAATATTGAAACAAAAACTTCCATGCAAGGCCAAATGGTACTCTAGGGAGAAGGTAGAGGAAAAATTTCCTCACTTTATTTAGTAAAAAAAATTAAGGACCAAATGGTTGCATGAATGGGGATGTATGATCCATAGTAATTCATTATATAATTATTCATCCATATTAGTACTTTTTAGGAGAAAATTTTGGAAGAATTGGCTAGTAGGGCCCATTTTGAGAGCAAGTCATAATTTGGTGTTTTGAGGTCCAAAATATTATGGATACCATTTAAGGCATAAAATGACATTTTATGAGCTTATCTCGCTCCCTCAAATGTTATTCTACACATTGTAAGATTTCTGATGATGTAAGAATCACCTTAAAGAGAGTTCAAATGTGAAAGCTACGTCTCATGCAAGTTTACCTATATTGTTGACCAACATGCTACCAAGTGCATTCCACATCAACCCCCAACACTAATTGAAGGTCGTGGCACATAGAAACCTTCACCCTAACCCTAGATTATAATTAAGCTATGATAAATATTGGGTCACTAGGAAAGGAAGGGGTTTCATTCTTTTGGTATTCTTATTTTTCCCATAATTAAGTAGATCATTTAGGAGTGAGATATTAAAGC
>APFE030866620.1:40293-42912 GCA_000404065.3 Pinus taeda
AGAAAATACTCCTCCTCAAATAAACTTAATGAAAATAGAAGAACAAATACAATGCCTATAGAAAAATACAATAAGAAGATGCTAAATGGGATACTTCGCTTTCCTCAAGGTGTGCGATCTTGATTACTCAACTCATTGGCCTTCAAGAGGAAATATTTCACATTGGAAGAAGAGAGAAAAGAAATGGCTATGAGAGAAGATCTTGATGGACAAGAAGGTTAAAACGATGTATTCTTTGATCCTCAAATAAACTCCTTGAAATGAAGCTTAAAAAAACCCTCAAATCCTCATAGGAATATGCACAAGGAATGAGAGAAACACAAATTAGATTAATGATTATTCAAAAACAGTAATATACACTATGAAACAAGTGCATGCAACAGGATAAGGAAGAGACTTCCTCTCTTGCACAATCAAGGAAAGGCTAAGCCTTCCCTTTGAGCTTCTCAAAAGCTAGATTGCATCAAATAAAAAACATATCAAGAAAGTTGAATTTAAATTTGTGACTTTAGCAAACTATAGTAGAGAAAACTCCCTTCTTTAAATTTGCTTGATAAGCCCTTGAGAGAATGCTTTCTTGTTGCAAGTCCTTACAACCTTCGCCTTGAGAGTGAGTTCATTCAATCGAGAATTTACCCCATGCTCAAGTTTCTTTCCAACACAAAATAACTTTGACACATTTAAGTGAAACATTAGCATCATAAGGGACTAGATTGAGCAATGAGAGAAGATGCTAGATGTTCAACCGACAACATTCTAGTGCTCGTCACTTTAGAGCATCTCTCTGGGCAAAAAATCGATACAAGATAACTTGCATAAATCAACCCAAAAATATGTCAAAAGAGCTAATAATTTTGACTTCAACAAATGCAGAAAATGAAAACACAAATGAACAATTTTACCCCAAATATAGAAGAACAACATCACATCAAGAATGAACCCCCAAGGTCTTGACTTTATTAGCATAGAAAATAAGTGAGTAAAAAATCTTGTAGTGTTTCCTGAAGCACAATAGCCTGTCTAAAGATGATACAATAGTAGCCAAATGGCTCAATTGATGGACAAATTGGAAAACATTCCAATGTGAAATCAAATGACAAGTGGAGAAGTGAAAATATTAAGGTAAGGAAATCAAATTCCAAGTGTGGGGTAGTTGCTCCATGTGTAACTCGATTTGATTTAGGTGGCATGAAAACAAGCAACATTTTCTTCTTTCCTCCATGCACACAAATTCGAGCACCATATGTACTACCATGTGTAAAATTGAATGGGTAGATGGGAGACACACTCCCACTCATCTCTCAACCACTTGAACCAACATATGACACCTCCTCAAGATGCCAATTGAATTGCCCTATGTGGATTTGAAACTATTGTGTGTCTCTTTCATGAAGAGGTTGCATAGGTGCTGAAAGGAGATAATGTGTACAAGTGTGGGAAATGTGGAGATAAGTGGGAGCATATCTCCTAAGTTCTCTCCACTAAATATCTTAATTAATTTTGAACCAAACATTAATCTCTAAAGAAGAAATTGAGCTGCCATATGTGAGAATCATATCACCAAAGTTGGCCCACAAGTCGATTTTTCCCATGTGCTTCAATTATTGATGATGTGTGATGCCAACTCATTCTTCACTTGCCCTTTGACTTCAATTTTGCCTTGGGTGATTTTCCACCTCATTTCCACATTATCTTGGCATGTGGGAATATTTATTTTTCTCCAAATTTTTATTTTTTATGGGTAATTTATTGCCACATTTTCCCCTAGACTTAGGAAAAGTGGTGATCCGGACTTAAACAGGAACGCAACAAATTACAGAGATAACCATATACACAAAGATGCAGCGGAAATAATACTTCATTTCATTAATGGAAAATACTGAAATATGCTTACAACCAGAAATGGAAATAAACCAGCTAGGGCGATGGTAGCTTATCTCTGAGAAGAGATGTGGTCGCCACATGCCTCTGAACTGTGTTACAATGAGGCTCGAAGGCCTATTTATTGTTGAGAAACAATGGAAAACCTTTCACATCCCGAAACCTAACCCTAGAAGACGAAACACCAAATTTTGGGCCCCGTTTGGGTAAATTGGTACATCAATTTCCCGGGGTCGTAACTTTGGCATACGATCTCCGTTTGACGCGTACAATAGCTCGTTAGAAAGATCTATCCGAGAACTACCACTTTGGGAGGCAACATGGGTCCATGGACCCATGTTGCCTCAGATTTCCCAAAAAACGTCGTTTGGGGCCTCAAAACGACTTCGAAAGTTCAGGACCTGAAAAAACTGCTAAAAATAGTAAACTGTGCTACAATTTAGGAAACTGAAAAAGCTGAAAGAGATAGTTGTGGGGGTCCAAATGGGATAGGTGGGTGGCCACCAACATCCGCCTGGATCATTCCTCCCCCCTTAGGAAGCAATGGTCCCCATTGCGCTGAGTTCCTCCTAAAGATGAGGAAGCTTCTGCTGAGTTGGGTCTCTGGTGAGCTGTTCTGCAATCTCTGATGTGACCAGAAATGGTGGGAAGCATGGTCGACGATGGTCCACATTGAACACTCGGTGCAAGCGAAGGAATGGAGGAATGTTGTGCTTCAAAGCATTGTTGCCCGTAGCC